>CAJQZM010041998.1:0-16236 GCA_907164665.1 Colias nastes | reverse complement strand
TAATCTGACGCGCTCGAGTAAATCCCAAAATCCCCTCTTGGGCTCCCCTACTACTACGATAAGTACTAAGCTTCATATTACGATATAATATTATACAAAAAGAAACATCTTGACCTATGAAAGAGGTTTAAACATTATTAAGGTGAAAACATGGCATATTTACCTTTACCCGGAGTATTATAATTGCGTCGCTTGTTGATACACGTGTTAACGTCAAATAATTAAAAATAATAAATTCGACAATACATAACAGTATGCAAAGAGGGAACAATTTACGAGATTCGAGAAAATATTAAAATACGAATCTACGATGCCATATGAAAGAAATAATAATAAGAAAACATTCGACCCAAAGACCGTAACAATAAAATCTGTGAATATCGAAAAAGCCTATCATATACCGTCATTTTCGCGTAACATTATCAAATACAAATACCGTTCTGCCCCGAATGCTAACCCTCAACGCTTTTTACGTTAATTTATTGCCCGTAACTTTGAATTTATAGTATTTTCGTGGCGATTCTGGCATATACGTGACCGAGGACAATGTCTCTTAAGTCACACAGATGTACGTGACAGGACGGGACCATGTGTTGGCGTAAATAAAGAAGGAGAGCATTATAGGGTTATGGTTTGGCGAATATTTTACGCGGGCATCCCTTTTTAAAGCCGGCAGAAAGGATGGCTTTTTGAATATCCAAGTTTTTGTTGGCGCTGTCACGTGGTCATGGTTTGTTAAGTGGAGAGTGTTGTTTGGTATTTATATCTATGTATTATTTTGTTTTTAAGTGATGTGTACGTTTCTTAACTTACCTTACTTTACCTTTCCCACTTAATTTACGTATGTGATATTGAAATTTGAATTTGAATTACAATAAAAATTTTGGGTTTTAAAGTTTGAGTATCTATGTAAATTATTACGACGTATGCCGTTTAAAAGTTTTTAATATAAGCTAGTCTTACGTTATATCGACGAATCACACACAATAGTCATCAATTTTACTATACACTGGGTTCACGCCAATGAAACCTTTTATGTCTGTGAAGAAGGACATAAAAGCGAAACGTAATCTTTCTGCAACTGGCGTATAATTTTAGTGGGATCCAGTAATGCTTTTCGCTTAGACGAACAAGCCTTGGTATGACAATGGAATCCTCTTAAGCTCTAAAGTCTACGCGCAACTATTGGCAATGTTATTATTTTTTATTCGTTTAAATACGCTTCAATTCTACAATTTATGTAATGCATGATACTTTAAATATATACAATAGTTTTGTTTTGGTGAATTAATACTATATTTAAAGGTAAAATAATCTCAAGAGCTGATTAGATATTTTCTTGGAGAGTTAACCGTAAATCGGATTGAATGGACGCAATTGATTGGAAAATTTTGACACTTGAAATGCGATATTATAATACTGAAAGTGATGAGAAAAATATTGAGAAGAATTGCTCTTTATAAATGTTAGTTTCGAATCTATCTATTGAAGAAAGCTGCTATTTTCAGCAAAGACGTTCATTTTATAGATTTTGAACAATATTTCATTACTCACTTTAATTATTTTAACTTATGTATCTGTCAAATACAAATAATATGTAAATTAAATTATCAAAAAAAAATATATATTAATATTTTATCTGTATTCCATGCGAATTTTATCTGTATCACCCTGTCGTGCCGCCAAAAATTATACCACAGAATACATAAACAACAGATGAACATTAACACGTTTTGTTTTGGTTTTCATGGATTTAATTTATACCCCTTAGATTAAGGATTCCGCGCGCGCGCTGAGACCAATCCATAATCTAAGTTATACCCATAAAGGCTTAAATACATTGCCATTATCACAAAATACAATTTTAAAAACGTTTCCATTGTTTCTGATGTTTTATTATGTATTTGTTTTAATTTACAAAATTTAACATATCCGTTCCTTTAGATAATTAATTTGATAGCTGAATACCGTACTTTTCTCCGTGAACCTGAACAAATTTATGAAGCATAAACCTTACGAATACCTAAGATTTTCCATTTAAATTAAAGCAAGTGTAGCCAGAGTACTTACTCCAACTAAATGTAACACTCAGACTTTAAGTTCTACAAGATGAGTCTCGGAAACAGTGCAATTTATTGGCCGCTCGACTTGTACTTATGAGTGCTATCACTCAGCATTAGCGTATTATAATAGTACTTACACTTTTTATTGAATTTTATGTAACTGTAAGATTTTATACTGTACGTATTTATTTTGTAGTGACTACGAGTGTTATGGTAGGTTCTTTGTTGTAGGGGATTGTAGATATGATATTAAATTTATAAATGAAAAAAAAGTTGAATATTTTCTACTAATGTCTGAACATTCTGAATCAGTTTTCTTTGGTATCAACTATCAATAGTTTTAATATCCGTGGAACTTTACCTATCATTTGGTTTTTATTTAACTTCTCTAATCTTTCTGATTTTAATTTACACTAAACATTATATTTATTCTCAGTCAACTACCTATAATTTAATAAGTTCTGGTTTAAACAAGCGCAAAGTGCAAAATCGTTGTCGCAGTTTATGAAACGAAGAAAGTTTTGTGAAATTCGAAACTGCACTGAAATTTGATGTCCAAAGGCACTTTATTTATAAAACTTCGGTAACTGTTTCGTGTTTCAGTTAGTACTTTCACTTATTCATAAATACACGATTCATGTTTAACGATGAAATATACCGCTTATGATGTATAGAAAGTTTTTAGAGCTATGATATTTTGGTGTTTGTACCATTTATGGAATAGCCGAATTTGTTTTGAATTGAACTACAGTTTCGAAATTGTTATTGCACTGTACAGTGTACATTGCATTGAGTAGGTGTATCATGTAGGTAAATAGAAAATTATTTTAATAGCGGATATAGCTATTATAATATTATAACTTATTAGAAAACGATTACGAAAATTGACTTAATTGAACCAGTTGAGAACAAGTGGAGTGGAAAGTTCATCCTTTCATCAACTTTTTAATTAGTCAAAGCGATACTTTATTAAATGTTATTTTATAGTCTCATTCTTATCAAGTTTGACAAACATTTCTCTAATTCCTTCATTTCCTGTCTTATATTTGTAGGAGATTCAAGTGGAAATTTCGTCACAAATTAACTCTTGCAAAACAGAATTAAATTACGACTGAAGAAGTTCACAAATGTTGGGTATTAGTCACAAGCTTATAATAATAGAAAACTTTTAGTAACCCCTTTAATCAGAAGCATTTATACAAAACTAGCATTCCGCCCGCGGCTTTGCCTAATGCCTGCACAGTCAAAGGAAAACACACACATTTTTCGTTCCTGTGGAATTTCCAGGATGAAACCTATTACATAAACCAATAATCATTTGTACTTCCTCAGGTTTCAAACTATCTTTGTACCATATTGCATATTAATCACTTCAGTGGTTTAGGCGTGAAGATGAGACAAACATTATTACATGAAGTCAGACAAAGTTACTTTCACATTTATAACTTATTTAATAAGAGATTTTGTATTGTATTATATATTTTTGCAAATAGTTTATCTACGATACTTTAGTCGAATAAAGTAAGTTGGCGATTTAAGTAGGCATTATTATTTGGCTCGTTTCCAAATTGCAATGAGATGAAACTTGTGGCCAGAACAATTAGCCGTTTTATAGGCATTAAGCTGAATAAAAACATGCTCGATTAATTCCAAAGGCTCTACTTCCTTCAAACGAACGTAATGTTAATAGGGAATTAATTTTATTATGTTTTGAAATTGATTGAATAAATTAAATCGATGTATGTGCAATAATGATAATTTGCTAAGTTTGTAAATTTATTTTGTTCGTTTTCTGTATAGATAAATATTAAAAATCACTCAAAACCCTTATATTTAAAAATTCTTACATTATCATTCGAAACAAAAACCGTATAATTAGCAATTAGCAGTAAATATAACCGACCGTATTTAAATAAATATTGAGATTTTGGTTTTCATTTAAATCAAATCCTAATTGACTCTGTTCAAATTAAATTATGCTTAATGAATTTCCTATCTCCGTTTCAATATCAATTGAAGTTGGAAATTATACGCGTTTAATTATATTATATAAATTTGATTGGAAATAAGATAATCTTAATATATTAATGGTAAACAAAAATAATTGTGGATACAATCAGAGATGAACTAGCATAGGTACTAAAATATTAATATTACGTAATTAATGACGATTTCATTAATAGTGACTATATTTATATACTAATCATAGATAACACCAAGCTTAGATATGTAAAAGAAAACAAATCTGTTGTGAACTCTATAAAGTTTGCTTATTTTTTTAACAGTGGCGATAATAGCAATGATAGTTACGAACACCTAAAATATCGATTAAATATATATTTGGGCTCAAAAGGGGCTCAATAAATGAATATCATAGCATTATTATAGTCGTATTCAACGTTGTATTCAATGATGTAGCGGTCTGTCTTCCACGTAACCATGGCAACGCTAAAATAATTGCTACGGTCACCGGTGTTGTTAATGAAGTTAGTGGTATAAATGTGCAGCCATCGCCTGGTCTGTTCTAGATATTTTACATGTATAGAACATTATATTATTAACGATATGAATCTTCAGCTGACTATACAATATATTATAATCGTCGAAATGCTGCCTGAAGGCTTTTTTATATCGTTGGCGTAAATGGCCGACTTTCCTTCCAGATAATTCTATTCAATAGAGTTTTAAAAAATAAATGTCTAGCTTCAAAATATCTTGAATAACGTTATAATATATTCGAATAGAGTCTTATAATTTTAATGTTTATTTTGTTTAAAATCATATTTATGGCGTCTGCACGAATAGCATTTAAATAATTTCAAAGGGTTCTTTGATACACAAAACGCGTCTCTTTTGTAATTTAGTTTCCAACTTTAATACTTGATAGCGATAACGGAGTGGGAAAACTTTCAGTCGTAAATATTATCTGATTTTGAGACATAAACTTAAGAAATTACGAGAGAAGATATTTCTATGAAACAATAGCACATTCAAATAAATTGGAGAATGCAAACTGTTTAAGGTGCACGTTATAAAACAAAATATATCTGCAGACAGTTGTAATTATACTTCTAAAGAAAACGAATAGTAAAATGAAATGTCTTCATAAAAGTTAATACGAGATGGTTCTAATGAACCAAGACTGAAATATAGATACATAAATTAAATAAATAAATAAAATAAATCTTTATTTCACCTTTAGATTATACAATATTGAATATGAGGCTCTGGCTCTCTTGCTAGGCATAGCCTGTGTTAAGAGAGCCAGTCCCGTCCCTTAATACATCTTGGTCTTGATAAAGGTAAAAATGAAAATAAAATTTATACAAAGGCAAAATTAAAAATAAAAGGGGGAATAGCTAACCCTGTGAATGTGTGCTGTGTGTGTTTGTGTGTGTGTGTATGTGTATGTATGTGTGTGAGTGTGGGTGGATGTGTGTGTGAGTGTGTGTTTTATTTATTTGAGTAACGAGTGAACGTGTTGTGTAGTACGTATAATTGCGGTGAGTTACATTAATAATAATTTATTTAACTTGTGAGATAAGGAGATTTTATAAGCCATCGTAATCATATTCGTCTAGCCATGATAAAACCGTTTTCTTGAAGGAGTTCCTATTTAGCTTTTTTACATTAATTTTATTGTTCAATTTGTTGTATATACGAGGAGCTAGTACTCTATGATTTGTTAGCAAATTTACTTTTAATAGCAGGTACAGGGCATCGATCTATATAATTGAAATGTTAATATCATTTTATATTATTCGGATATATTAACATACGGATGTATTAAAGTCGTTCAGAGAAATCAGTTAAGACGCTCATGAATCCATTATTCCGCGATGAGAGTCATTTGCGTAGACGCGCCGAGATAAAACCCATTGAGAGCAATTAGGGTGTGATATAGGCAAACATGAGAGGTTGTAAAGCTTACAGATTAGAGCAGTTTAGAATGTGGAGTATGAAGAAATGCCAAGTAAGGTAGATTAAGTCGTTAATCGCTATAAGGTGAACACATTTTTGTTCCAAATTACCATCGAGATTTACTAAAAGCATGAGGTATATTTATAAGACACATTACTTTGTATTCAGACGTGTATCGATCTACAAAAGTGTCGGTCTACCGAACTACGAAAATCTGTAAAACTTTATAACAACGGTCTATACTGCGAAAAGTTATAGGCAAAATGGACCGCTTGTTACTAGTTTGGTAACCCAAACGTCGCGTTCATCTGTTGAGTTTCTCGAAATTTCGTTAACTTAAGGTGATTGCTACGATCTGTTCCCAGCCAATGTCCCGCTAGATGGCGCTGAATTCTACATTTCTAGTTTATTTGAGTTTTTGCGTAATTGGAAAAGATTAAGGTCGTAGGAATAGTCATGGCGGTTACTGAATATTATATTTTATTGAAATATGTCATATCATTGCCTTAAAATCCACCCAATTCGGTAAAAAAATGCATTATAACATCTGTCATTGCATACAGGGTCGTTTACACACACAGACGTATACAAAAATGATAAAGATTTAAGTCTAGATGGCGTGAATGTAAAACAAGTAGGATTGTTATAAAAATAAAAGTTATATTTGTTGGCGTAAACTATTTTGTTGTAATTTTGGGAAATAAATAATGTCAAAATTGATTACAATAAAACGCAGTTTTATTTTATTACATTACACTATTGTTTTTTTTATCAAAACATGTATTTGAAGTAGCATATACCTATGATATAATATTATGCTAAGAATAATTATTCATACAACAACAAATCTAAAACACTATTTACTATGGAAAAAAACCAGGAAGGTGAAAAAGATATTTACGATTTCGACGCACTCGACTTTTAGTAAAATATAGTAGGTAAAAATTAAACAATGGTAATGTAAATTCTAAACAAACTACTACCAAAATACAATTAGAACAAAAATCATTTGACTTGTTTATTTCACCCAGAGGCCAGAGGCGGCTCGTGACAAAATTGTATAGGTGTTCACTTGAAATAAAACAACGAAAATACAATAGCGTTCGGGATGATTTATTACAAAAAAATGAGCACCACATTTTATAAATGTCTATAACACTAAAAATTACAAAGTACAGGCTATTTCAAAACGAATTCAATGACTAGGTATCAATAATTAGTAAATCACCGAATTTGCATTCGCGAGCGTAGGTATCCATAGTGTTTGTCACTGACGGTCACTGACCTCTATAACTTATAGTTATAGAGGTCAGTGGTGTTTGTTGTGTAAACATGTATGTATTTGAGTAGTTAGTAGCATATTATATTCTGAATTTCTGATCCATGCCTATTCACTCAAAACTAATAACACTAATGATTTGTAACAGTAAATTATTTCAATAGGTAGGTATTTGAACATTTCCCAACAAGACGTAAGAATAATTATTCGTAGGTATACAAGATACAATAACAAATCTAATACACTATTTATTATTTTATTATTTACTAGCGGTCCGCCCCGGCTTCGCCCGTGGTACATGTTTACGTTTTCTCTCCATAAGAAGTAATAGCTAGAGAGCTAGCGCAAAGCTACCTGTATGTATTTGACCAGACCTGGATTTTTGTGTGTTGATTCCCCTATACCTACTATACATGAGATGAGGAGTCACTAAGCCCAGAGTGGCGGACGGGGCGCGCGCTTAGGTAAGACAGGTGGAAATTTTTGGCGAACTTTGAAACCATTTGACCACGTCTGCCATTTTGATATTTGAAAATAGATTATTATTACTATCGGAAAATAACAATGGCAGACCATTATCACGCGGATAACATTCTGGCAGACACTTATGAAAGTGCTGAAAAAAATACAATTTTGAAAGTATTTGACCAGATCTGCCATTCATATATTTTATTTATTAGGGTCTTAAAAACTTATTTTCGAAACGGCAGACATTTTCATTGCGTACAGACTTCAGCAGACAACAAAACTTTACAGACTTCAGCAGTCAACAAGACTTAGCTTCTACATGGTCAGATGTATATATGTATTACGTTCCCTGACCTTACATCAATGATTTACTTTATTAATGTTTTTATGGTCATTTACATTTAATTTTGAAAACTATGGAATAAAATTTATAAATTTGATGATACAAAACTAAATATACATTTGTAAAGAATCTCAAATATAAAGTTGTGTTGCAAATAACAAATCATCATTTAAATATTTAGTTTATTTCTTTATTTAAGAAACAATTAACAATTACAAAACAACATAAAAAAACACGCATGCATTTATTGAAATGTTCATTCATCATCACTATCGTATGGCGTTGTGTGACTCGTCTTCATAATCCATTGAATCGGATTCTGTAAAAGTAAAACGTAAATTATATAATAAAAGAAATGAGTAAAGTCAAAAATAATTATTAAAGAGTTAATCATTATAAACTTACCTAGTAAGGCAATGCCTTTGATGTCGCACGATGCCGCCGCGCCGCCAGTGTAGGTACTTCTGCTGCTACATGAAAATATGCTAGGGTTGCAACAAATGGGAAATAAAACAATTGTGATTATTACTATTATGATGTAATCATTTATTCATATGTACATTCAAAACAATTGCGATTATTAAATCTGATGTAATTATTTTTTCATAAATATATAATTATTATTAATTACATAATATATTGCACTGTGAAATATTTACGTATCACTTTATTTTTGATGTTCTTAATTGTCTTTTATAAAATTTAAGTGACGCATTCGCATTGGGATCAACAATCCGATAAGAAAAGAATGGAGACAACATATACATAGCTTTGATTTCAATTCTACAGATACAAAATATTATACAATCTATCTAAAATGATACAACGGATGTTTCCTGCGTTTTCTCGTCAAAATACCGAAACAACGTAATTATTGTATAGTAGTTGGGCGTGAAAGTAAAAAAACAAATGAAAAGTGTTTTCCATATGATTATTTATTAAATTTACGCGATTAAGAATAATTTCAACGATACAATTTAGTAACCGAGAATTCAGAGGATTAAAGAAAATACCTGCCTGATCATTTTATCAAACTCTAAAAGAATTATGGTTATTTCGCATCACTCGGTTTATTAGTTTGGTAATAATTATTAAAGGTAGTTACAACCCTAGCCATTGAGTCGAACGGTAGGCAACACAATATCGACTTTGTGCGGGTACATATGGTACATTTCTTCTTGCTGTGAAGCGTAATTATTATTATTAAGATTTTTTAGGCTATTTTGAATCAGCTGTTCTAATTTAATTCTAGAAATTTATTAAAACGTGATTTTTTTAAAAGTATATTATGAGTTTATAAATACCTCAACCAATAGTTATTGTGTCCTATCCTCATTTCTTTATATCTTGGTAGTTAACTAAAGTGTTAAATTTACATAACCTCAACAACAACATTTACACTGCCACTGCACTAAAACTAATATGGAATCCATCACACAGTCTATTGATCAGATGTTTGAAGTGTTTAACCACAGAATGGATGAGTTCCAAAAGGATCTCCAGACAATTTCAACAGCCCCAATGGGTAGCCCGTCTTCTAAATTAGCGTCTGACTTTACAGTCTTTCGCACATTTGTCTTGACATCACTACAGTGTCTACAGTCTGAGGTTATCCTCCTGAGTACCTAACAAAACAAAAGTACCTACGACGGACGACCACGCTTCGAGTTGCCAAACACACAGCCAAACAACAATAATGAGTAATAAATTGTTTACAAAAAAAACAAGTTTTCCATTTTTCTGTATGAGTAGACAGAACTTCAAAACGCCACCTGCTACGGTTTATATTATGAACGATGGTTATAAAAATAAAAGTTATATTTGTTGGTGTAAACTATTTTATTGATCAATAATTTTGGAATTTAAAACTGTCAACATTGATTACAATAAAACGCAGTTTTATTTTATTACACTATTGTTTTTTTATCAAAACATGTATTTGAAGTACCATATAATATTATGCTGATCCAAGCATTTTCACTCAAAACTAATATCACTAATGATTTGTAAAAGTAAATTATTTCAATATACATTTCATAACCAACAAGTAAGAATAATTATTATTATTCCTACCTACAACAACAAACCTAAAACACTATTTACTATGGGAAAATAACCAGGAAGGTGAAAAACATTATATTACCTATTATTTACGATTTCGACGCACTCGACTTTTAGTAAAATATAGTAGGTAAACATAATATTATGGTTTTGATTTTTGCTACTAGTATAAGAAAACTGCGTGTTCAAACTACTTGTTTGTCTGTCTGAAAATTCGGAAGTACTTTGGTAGTTTACCGATTTATAATAATATTGTATATATCGTTGTTTAAAAAATATTCAAACACAATAAAATATGATATAATGATTTTTCACTGGTTTCAGTGATGAACTGATGAGTCAATGTTAGCCACTATACTTTCGTCATACGTGTGTATTAGGGTTGTTGAGGAAGTGATTATGAGGAAGAGGAGGAGGAAGAGGAATTTTCACACACAAATTTAGGGGATGCGGATGAGGAAGAGGATATTTTTTTGAGGAAGAGGATGCGGATGAGGAAGCGGAAGAGGAAGCGGACGAGGATGAGGATGATAGGAAATTATAATCAAAATTAAAAAACAAAAACTTTTAAAATTAAAAATTAAAACAAAAGCCATTCTCCTGTCTGTACATATTGATATTTTAACTATAGTCCTTTTCACCTATGATGATTCCTGTGACACTTCATCGTGTTCCGAATTACGTATTTTATGTTTAAAACGCCAAAATAATTTTAGTGCATAATATTTTTATTTTATGGCGGCATTATTACAAAAAATATAAAAATGAAACATCTTAAGCTTATAAATCAAAAACAGTATTGTTTAGTTTAATATAATGAAAAATAAAATAAAATAACACAAAAATATAATACCTACGCAATTCGTGTACATGAAATGGATCGTTGAAAAATCATAGAGTTGGAAAATCATATAATCGGCGCCAATCTTGTGATCGTTTGTCAATCGAGTCAATCGTCTGTACGAGTGCGTCAGCCTTGTATACAAGTTGCATTTTTATATTGATACTTTGCGTGGTATTCTGTTATTGTTACTAATTGTTATTGTTGACTTTTTGTTGCTGTTGTTTGCTAAGTTTCCTTAGTTAATTGTTGGCGAAATGCCGAAAAAACTAATTTTGGTACTTTATTCAAATCGATTTCATTTCCAAATAAAATATTATCGATTATCGGAAACAATTGATATGATTTCAGTAAAGACATCTCTACACGTGTCAAAAATCGATGTGTCACAGAAATCATCTTAGGTGGAAAGGACTATAGGTATACTAGCAAAATTGCCACTTTGTCATAAACTACAAAAGAGCATCTTACTCAGTGTTCGTATTCAATAAAAATATTAATTGTTCCAATAGTTTTTGAGTTTATTAATTACAAACAAATATGATATAATATATGACAGGTAGAAACAAGCAAGGAACAGCGCGGGTGGCGGGAGGGGAGGTTAGCTCGCCCGATCGAGAATTTACAAAGCCTATAGGTACTCCGTACTATAATACGTACGTACTATTTGAGTCACGAGCCGGACTCAGATGAGCTTTTGTTTATGCATATTACTCGAAAAAACCTAATCTATCTCAGTACCAGAAGCGACATTAGGACGATTTCCACTAAAAAAAAACTAACTGGTAGATATTATGTAGGCTTAAACAACTTGTTTGTTTTTTAATTTAAAATGACTTTTGACAACTCAATGCTTTTGACACACATTCTTTGGTAAAATATGTTTCTTCTGAGTATGAGAGAAAATGTTATATTATTATGTTTAGAGATAAGTGTTAGGCGTAGATATAAATATGGCGGTAAGACTCTACTCGACTAGGTTTTGTTCGTTAGTAGAGTCCGACTCGTAACTCAAATACATAGTTAGTTTAAATAGGCTTTGTAAATTCGCCGCCCGATCGGATCAGCATCCTCATAAATTTCCTCTAAATTTTGAGGAAGCGATAGCGGAAGAGGATTTTTTTATTTTCATTTTTGAGGATGCGGTAACGGTAGAGGAACCCAAAATATTGCGGAACTTCCGCATTATGAGGAAGCGGAAGAGGAATCCTCAACAACCCTAGTGTGTATGATTGATGTGATTTGCAACGTGGTGATATTTCAGAAAAATCACGGGTCAAATTGTCCCACCGAAAATATAACTGCGTTATAAGAATAACTATACCTACGATAAATTATACATAATACAATATAGTCTCAAATGCATACTAGTGAAATATTTTATTTGAATCAATAAAATAAAAAAAAAAATAAAAAATAATAATAATACAAAAATAAATTCACAACACAAGAAAATCCGCGCGCAAATCATAGCGCGTGACAATGAAATCAAGAACTTTCGAGCCGACGCGACGCGGACGACGAAGGAGCCTAACAAAAGTACCTACAATCATAGGCGGCTCGTGACAAAATTGTATGGCCGTGTTCACTTGAAATAAAACAACGAAAATAGGTACCTACAATAGCGTTAGCAGTACAAAAAAAATGAGCACCACATTATAAATGTCTATTTATACACTAAAAATTATAGAGTATTTCAAAACGAATTCAATTATTATTTAGCAATAATTAGAAAATCCCCGAATTTGCATTCGTGATCGTATTCATAGTGTTTGTCTACACTAATATTATAAAGAGGAAAACTTTGTTTGTTTGTTTGATTGTAATGAATAGGCTCATAAACTACTGGACATTTTACCAATGTTTGCAAGTTTGTGATTACTTTGATAGTTTACCGATTTATAATAATTGTATACTTATATCATTGTTTAAAAATATTCAAACACAATATGATATAGGTACTGATTTATCACTGGTTTCAGTGATGAATTGATGAGTCAATGTTAGCCACAATACTAATCACTTTCGTCATACATGTGTATGAACTATGATTGATGTGATTTGCAATGTGGTGAAATTTCATAAAAATCACGGGCCAATTTTTTGTTTTGAATCCCACCGAAAATACATATATTACTAATTGCGTTATTAGAATAATTAATTACTATACCCACGATCAATTATTACAATTTACAATATAGTCTCAAATGCATACTAGAGAAATATTGCAATTTGAATCAATTAAAATGCATAGCATACAAAAATAAATTCACAACACAAGAAATTCCGCGCGCAAATCATAGCGCGTGTCAATGAAATCAAGAATGTAATTTTATATCAAGCCGACCGACGCGACGACGACGCCGAACTAAAGTACCTACAGTACCATTTACCTTCAGTGTACAATACAGTTTACAGACCTACGACGGACGAACAATAATGAGTAATAAATTGTTTACAAAAAAAAACATAGTTTCTAAGGTCATTAGTTTTATTTTATTGTTATTTTCTTTGAACGATTGGAAATGAAATTACTCAATTTTTACACAGAACTTTGATTTATTAGAATTATGCTCATTATGTATAAGATAACGAACGCGAATGCACGACATCTAGCGCGTCAATGTCTAAACATCGCCTTTCGTTTAGACATTGACGCGCTAGATCTGTAATAAGTATATAGTCTATGCGCTAGATGTCGTGCTTTATGTCGTGTTTCGCTTGGCAAAAGTCACGCACACTACTGTAGAAGTGTCAAATTTTTCCGGTATTTTACTGTTGTTTTTCTAAGTAAATATTGTAAATTATTGATTAAAAAGGTCGAACGCGCACACATTTCATTATAGAGAAGTGATAAAATGATTAGTTTTAAAGAAATAGTGTCTGTGTTAAGTGTTTAGAGGTAATCAAAAATGTATGGAGGGACGGTCGGATCATCCACCTTAATAGACTCACAGCTTGGTGAAAATCTAAATCGATCGTTCCGATTACAACTAGCACGTATTCACGGTTCTAATGCAGGGCCAATTATCGAGAGAGGAGTGAATAGGCTGTGCCGAGCACGCGTGCATCGTTTTAGATTGCATCAGCTCTCCTGAAAGCAATGCTTTTAACGGAGACTAATTAATCTTCATTGATTTTTGGTAGGAATTAATCACACTTAGTAAAAAGGAAGGTCTTTTGTCCCTTGAGAGGTTAGGGGCTCATTTATTTTATATCTATTTTGCTTATGGCCTTTTGCTTTTTTGTTCGGCTTCCGCTCGAAAAAGATTTTGTACACCTGGGATTAAATTAAGAACTTCTTGGTTTCTATTGAACGTTAAATACTGTACAATAATGGATCCATCACAATGATTACCACATAATATGTAAGCGTCTTCGGAAGAAATAATAATAATAATAATAAAATGGTCTTTATTTGGTTCTTACAACATTAAAAGGTTACAAAAACTTAGTAATACTACACAATGTACAGTAGAAGATAACGTTGTGAGAAACTGGTGCCTGAAATAGACTACATAGAAGTCTGAGGTACAGGTCACCAGCCCCCCTCGCGGATATCATACGAGAATACACAAGTTTACGTACCTACAAAATGCATAAAGTTTTACAAATTTTATCAGAAGACAACTTTACCTTAAAAACACTAATACAAAAAAGTAAAGTGAAAAAAAAAAATATTTTAATTTTAATCCTACCAAATCTAAAAGGTATGAATGTGAGTGTGTTAGTGCTAGTATGCTAGTGTGTGTGAGCGCATGTGTGTGTGTGTGTGTGTGAGTAAGTGTGTGCGCATGTGTATGTGTTTGTGTGATTAATCATATGTGTAGGTGTGATTATATGTTTATATCAGTTTACATAAAGTGTTCTTAATTTGCAGTAGAAAGATAAGCCCACAGAAATTTTAAATGAGGTCTTTAAGAAGGTCTTCGGTTTGTTGGTAATCCAGTGATTTTAAAAAAGTAGAAACTGTCTTTTTGCAGTTGAAATTGTTCAAGGGATAAATGTTTAATTTCTTATTTATTTTATTATAAAGAAAGGGTCCCATAAAGCAAAAGAAATGATGTGAATGAGTTGATGAAAAAGTGGCAGATGAACAAATTGTGTTATTACGGCGCTTATTTTTGAGTAAAGTGGGGTCAAATACCAGCTTTGAATGTTGCTTCATAATGGTGTGAAGTATGAATGTTTGTCTAACCGAAAGCACACCCCACATTCTATAGAGCTCTAACGTGGGGTAACGATATGGAAGTCCAGCACTCACTTTAAGGATAGCACGTTGAGCTCTTTCAACTTCAATAAGGTGTGACTTTGCACAACCGCCCCAAGATGTAACACAATAATCTATCAGTGAATTACAAAGTGCAAAATATACTATTTTTATCACCTCTCTGTCAGCAACATGTGTAAGACTTTTGAAAATATAAATCAATTTTCGCAGTCTGGAGACTAGAGTGTCTACATGGGGTTTAGAAGATAAAAGTTGGTCGATAGTGGTACCGAGGTATTTTATAGTTTCAGTCCTCTCTAGTACAGGACAGTTACAGTTCATGTGATTTGGGGGACAAGTATGAGCTGAGATGACGAGTGTAGGAGGTGGTAGTAGATTGACCTTATGAGCGAAGACCATATATTTAGTTTTGGAAATGTTTAGCGTTAGGATATTTTGGCGTAGCCAATGCCCGACTTTATTAAATCCATCCTGAGCATATTTAAACACATTGTCCCAAGTGTCACCAACAAAAAATAGCGCGGTATCGTCGGCAAATGATACGATCTTCCCATTAAAAAGAGGTAGGTTACACAAATCATTTATGTAAGCCAAGAAAAGGGTGGGGCCGATGACACTGCCCTGAGGAACGCCATAATTTACCGACAATTCCCCACTAACCACGTCATGATTGAGCTTCACGCGTTGTCGTCTATCAGATAGGTAGTCAGTCAATAGTTTTAGGGAGTTATCTCTTATACCCAATCGTTCCAATTTATACAACAAGTGAGAGATAGAGACCGTGTCAAATGCTTTAGCTAGATCTAGGAATACTGTTAAGCATTTCTTTTTAGAGTCTAAATTTGTGATAATTGAGTCAACTAATTCATGCACAGCATCGCCAGTAGCTTTGCAGCGCCTGAAACCGAACTGGTTGGATGATAGTAGGTGGTTTACTTCTAGAAAATTAATTAGTCTTTTATTGATTATTCGCTCTAAAATTTTGGAAAGAGTTGGCAAAATGGATATAGGTCGGTAGTTGCTGACACA
>CAJQZM010041997.1:39008-60684 GCA_907164665.1 Colias nastes | reverse complement strand
CGACGCACGTACACTTCTAGCGATGCGTTGCATACCTGTACGAAAATATGAAATGTTTGATGATCGTGTAATTATGTATGGGAAATTATTATTCGTAAGGTATGAAGTTTATTAAGTTATTTGTAAAAGTCAGTAGATCGTATTGTGACAAAATAATTGTGTAATGAAGAAGAAGGAATAAATTGCTATAAGGATTCCACATACTCATTTATTACATCATCACTACATAGTATAAAACAAAGTCGCTTTATCTGTCCCTATGTATGCTTAAATCTTTAAAACTACGCAACGGATTTTGATGCGTTTTTTTGTAATAGATAGAGTGATTCAAGAGGAAGGTTTTAGTATATAATTTATTAGGTTTTAGACAAAGCGGGCGAAGCCGCGGGCGGAAAGCTAGTTGTTTTATATACACAAAGTAGCAATTAAAATTCCTTTAATTATCATTCACACAAAATTAAAGAGATACAGTTTTTACTATACGAAATTTATAAATCAGAGGTTGTAAAAAAATTTGTACAAAAGTCTATTGTAGTAATTTATATATATTTTATACGAATTCAGTTTTGCAGGACATTAAAATTCATATGCACGAAGTCACAAGCATTAACTAGTCACTACTTATTAATACCACTAGTTACTAGTGGTATTAATAAGTAGTAATTCAAGAACAATTCAAATTAATTATGAGAAGTTGAAAATTGGTCGACCAAGGCACTTTTTCCTTAGATAATTATATACAATCATGTGTGCAATGGAATAATGGGTGGCATAATTTTGCACAACGCAATACCTCGATTTTTAATACGTTAAAGTCATTTTAAGGTTCTGTTAACAAGAAAAAAAATATTCTCATTTTACAATTTGTATATTTACAAGATACCAAATCAAACACTTAATGACGTCGTAGCACACACCGAATCGGAGATCTGTGTCTAGATTACTTCTGTGTCTAGATTACTTCTGTGTCTAGATTACTTAAAATAAAGTTGTTTGTATTAAATTACAGCCCTTTTATTTTATGAGAAATATTTTTATACTTATACTGTAGTTTCTTACCTAGATAGATAGAAACTATAACTTTTAACAATAGTAAAACCTCTACACATAGAGGCATATAGATATAAAAAATAAGTACAAATTGACTACGAAATGAAGTTCAATGATTATACAGTAATTGAATTAATTATTTAATTATGTAATGATTCCTTGTTCTATATATTATTTATTATTTTCCTAATATGTCTGCGAATATATAAAGACACTTTCACGGTTAAACTTTTTCTTTTTACACATTTTATCTGCCTGATTTTTTTAAATAAAATGTCAGAAATAAAAGATTTTATTCCATGTGAGTACCATAACGAAACAAAGTAGAATTATAATATTATAAAAAAGCGTGTTAACCTTATTGTATACACATACATACATTTAATAAAAGTTTACTTTTGAAGTCGCGTACGCGTTTGTTTTCAAGGATTTTTTTTTTTCATCTTAAAATTTTTAGTGATTGAGATATTAAAATATTTAAGTATACTCATAACCCTACTAATATCATACATAATAATATTATAAATGCGAAAGTTTGTGAGGATGGATGTATGTGTATGTACAAATGTATGTATGTTTGTTACTCTTTTACGCAAATACCGACCGAGCCGATTACAATAGAATTTATCACATATATAGAGGGTAACTTGGATTAACACATAGGATAGGTTTTATGCCGGAAATCCCACGGGAACGAGAACTATGCTGGTTTTTCTTTGAAAACGCGGGCAAACACGCGAGCGGAAATCTAGTAAGTTATAAATTATCATACATTTGTGTCTTGTTTCAGCAAACGATGGGTATAAATACAAAACATTCTCCTCAACGTACAGGATAATATCCTTCATGATGGTAGTTGGGTTCGTGTATCCCAACCCTAAGTTGAGTAATATTCGTGTTGTAGCTGTTTGTAAGTATATCGATGTCTTGTGAAGATTTAATTAAATTATTTTAAATTTCACAGGGAATTACTAAATTAAAAAAAAAATAGTCAATGTAAAACTAGGAGCGAATCTCAGGTTTTTAATGAAATATACAAAAATAAATTACGTAAATAAGCAACCATAATATTATAAAAACAAGTAAGGTGCATTATGGTAATTCCGGATGACGGGGTAAATGCAATAACGTTAAATGAAAAAGTAACTATTGATTGATTAAATAAATATGAATAATATTGTTATCAAACCCGTTTATTTTCATACGATGCCTTCACGATACTTACAATAAAACGAATTACCCGAAATCCGGAGTTCCTCGAATGCACTATACTTTTTAGATCATAATATAGCACCTAACCATGTCTTTTAATAACTAAGGCCAACCGAAAATTGTATTTTTTCCACATAGACTAAAATTTTGAAGACTACATGAGACTATGAAATAATTTTTCATCTTATAAACATATTCCATCCTCTATTTAAACTTTTTAACTCAATTTTCTTTTACAGTTGCACTCCTATTATCAATAGCCCCTGTATCATTGCTAATATTTATCGACATGTACAAATGTTTTATGCGACGTGATTTTGTGAACATCATACGCCATTGTACTGTCGTTGGACCTTTTCTGGGGAGTTTTTCAAAGGTATATTAGTCATAACTTACGGTCTTACTAATAAAATGTTACCCATTCGCTTTGCAATGGATTAGTTATTGCAATAACCTGTCTTGTTTTTATGATTGACGTTTCATGTGAGCAAGAGCAGGACACAGCTATGGTAGAAAATGGCAGAAATTTACTACCATTGTTTAACTTTTTATTAGTAAGGCCGTTAATGTATTGTTGGAGTTATTTGGACTATATAGATTTTTAATTCAAGGTTTTAAAAGAATCTTTCTAGTTTTTAATATATGAAACGTAAAAATAATAAAAAAGAGAAAAGAAGAGAAAGGGAAGAGAAAGAGTATTAAATTTAAGAGAGCCAGATAATATTTATATATTACTTTATTTAGATTTCCAATGAAATATGTACATTTTTAAGTTTATTTTTAAATTGTCTACTACCTATAGTACAATTACGATTTAGTCCTCCTACACATCATTAATTAATAACATTCTAAAATTCAAATTTTTACATAAATACCATCACAATTTTGAAAAAAAATGGCTTTTATTAGAATTAAAAAAAATGATCATTCTTATTAATTTATGAATATATTAGGATGTCTCATATATCAATAAAGCAAGCAATATCTCTTTCTAGCAAATAATAATGCACATGAAACAGATCACTGGCATGCAAATAATCGATGAAATAAACCGCGACTACCGTACCTACAATTTTATGCCTGACCACTACCAAACAATCATAGACGCTAGCATCAAAAACAACTTAAAATACAGCGAAAAATGCTGGGCCATCACCGTCGTATCTTGCGTTATGACGTTTCCAATAATGGCGATCACTTTAAACATATACAACTTTACCTTTAAATCCGAGCCTACGAAGTATATGATACATGACTTACAGAAACCGTATGGCGACCCAGAAGATAGGTTCAACTCTCCCTACTTTGAAATCATGTTTGTTTACATGTTCTACTGTGCTATTCTATATGTTATTAATTTTACTGGGTATGATGGTTTCTTTGGCTTGAGTATAAATCATGCTTGTTTGAAAATGGAGTTGTACTGCAAGGCTTTTGAGGATGCGTTAAAAGCGAGAAGTGTAGAGGAGATGCATGAAAAAATAGTTGGGGTTATTAAGGAGCAGAATCGACTTTTCAAGTGAGTGTAGTTTTATTTGTGTGCTAATTTTCGGCAAAATTGCTGAATGTTTGTTAATTTGAAGTGTCACAAGTCTTTAGGAACTTAACATAAATATGACAAATATGTGGTATGTACTCCAATATTAAGATGAGAAATTACAATATAGTACATTGTATAAGAATGGCTTTGAAATATGTTTATCCATTGTAAAAATTTTAATTAAAATGTATTACTGTCGAATTGGGACGACCTGTTAAGTTTTTTTTTTTATTTTCATTATAATAAATTATATTATGTTTAGAAATTTTTCAATAAAATAGAATGTAAATCCCATCTTACATTATCCAATGATAAATAACACAAATAACTAGAAAGTTAGTATGTAATATTTAATAATTAAATATATTAATATTGATAAATGATAACGTGTTACAGATACGTAGAACTCATACAAGAAACCTTCAACATTTGGTTGGGTATAATTCTAATTGCCACCATGATACAAATATGCAACTGTATGTATCATATTACTGAGGTACGTATTCTGTAAAGATATTAAAATAGAAGAGGAAGATAGAGAAATAAAGAGATAGAGTGTGAGAAAGAGAAGGGGGTATGCAAAGACGGGTTCTATTAAATTATTATGAATTGCTAGCTCGCCCGCGTAGTCAAAGAAATTCCAATATTAAACAGATATTTTATTCCGGTAAAAAGCCTATGCCACTCCCTCCAGCCTCCTAACTGTATCCAGAAATTAAATATTATCACAAAATTGCTCCATTGCGACGTAAAAGAACCACAAACAAACAAACACAGTTTCCCATTTATAATATTCATAAGAATTCTTATAAATAACGTTTTAAGTATTCTTTGAGTGTTAAGAGAGACAAAAAGGAAAAATAACAAGAGACGAAAAGAGACAGCAAAATAATTAATTTTCTTAACCTACTCATATCTATCATATATTATGTATGTAAAACAAGTTATTTTTCAGGGATACGAGCTCGATCTACGGTACATTATATTCATAATTGGCACCATAGTTCACATCTATCTGCCATGTCGTTATTCCGCTAAACTACAGCACATGGTATGTATATTTTTATTATTAAATCTTGAAACATTAAAACGAATATTATATTGTCAATACTATCAATATTCATATTTATATGCAAAGTACAATACAATCTTTTAAAAATTTATTTAGTTGAGGGCAGACTGTATTTCTTAATTATGAAAAGATGTAAAAAGAGCGTGTGCGTGCCGAGCATACGTGTCAGAAGTGAAACTTCTTTGACAAGATTCAAAGATACCCAAATCGTCGCCTTACCTATGACGCGACCTTGAAATTTTACTCTCAACGCGCCTAAAGAAGTTTAACTTGAAGAATATTTTTTAACTTGAAGAATATTTATTTATTACAGTCATTAGAAACAGCTACACTAATATACTGCGCAAACTGGGAGCGAGTCAGCATTATATCGATTCGAAAAATGGTACTATTTATGATTGCCAGAGCGCAGGTATTGATAATTACTTCATGTCTATTTTAGGTAACTTTTAACGGATTTAAATCGTGATTTAATTGCTTTGACTACAACTTGTAGTTTTTGAGAGTGAGTTGAGTGAGTTGAGTGAGTTGAGTCTACAAGTTTTTGAGAGGATAAATATTTATAATGAGTTCGATTCAAAATTTTATTGGATTTTGCTTCAAAACTCGTATAAAGTCGCTGTTTTTGTAGTGAAACTTCTTTATCGGGGTTGGAAAAAAATTTAGTGTAACATATTTTCGTTACGCGTGACATTTTTCCGTTACGCGCCATCTTTTTCTTATCCCTACCACGCGTGATTCGACGTATTTCTGTAAAGTTTCTTATAGTAAATTATTTTTTGAAAAATAAGGTCATAAAGAAGTTTCACTTCTTACGTGTGTACACTAGTGCACGCACACATTTTTTTATCCGTATTAGTCTGGTAAGCAAAAGTAGCCAATTCCATCGAATTCAAGGTTTTTTATCAACAATATTTGTATAAATTGTATAAATAAATTGAATTTTGAATAATATTTATTTCCTTTTTAGATACCACTCGAAATAACAGCGTTCAACAAATTAATATTCGATATGGATCTCTTTGTATCGGTAAGTTTTTGTCATAAAATCTATATATATAAAAAAATGAAACCCGTTTTCCTTGGTCACGGCATCACGCGCGAACGGGTGGACCGATTTCGATAATTCTTTTTTTATAATATTCCTTGAAGTACGAGGATGGTTCTTATGGAAAGAAAACATAAACGTGTACCACGGGCGAAGCCGGGGTGGACCGCTAGTATGTAATAAAAAAAAATTTCAGTCAGTTTATGTTAAAATTTTTACAAATTATTTTCTTTCAGATCCTGCAAACTTCATATTCAATGTACACTTTATTACGTTCATAAATATCAAGAATTCTAATTCTAATAAAGTTTTTTTTATTATTATTATTTACGCTAATAAGGCTATATAATATGTACCTATGGCCGGTGAATGAAAACAAAATGCATGCACAAAAAACCTGACATAATGTTCAAAATCAGTCATAAAAAGTTTTAAAGCGTAGTCCATATGTTTGTTTTTGTCAATTACTTTTTGTTAACTAGATGAAAATAAAAAATACAAACACATTCCGTTTGACTTTGATTTGATTTCTGAGAAATTCCTACTTATTTATTTACCATTTCTATAATAACACACATTTTTTAGCATAAAGGATTGTTTATTTTGTATACGTAGTATATTATTATTAGTCTGTGATTTTGTGCATTTTTTATATATATATATGTCAAAAAAATTATGTAAAAAATTTAAAGATAAAAAAACTCACCGCCGCATTAGTGTGATAGAAGAAGTCGTGCAATATATCGAAAATGGATGTCTCAGAAAGGATGAGTTTCTGCAGATTCTCCGGGTGAAAGTCGTGCCCGTACATATCGACTGCTGAGAGGAATATCGACTCCATTTGGTTGTGACGTAATTCGTAGGCTGGTTGGTGAGCTGCTATTAACACCTGTAACATATTGTTTAATAAATAAAATAAATTATAGTCTGTCCACTATAAGAATTGCCTTTTGACAGCTCGACGGGTGATACCAGAAGTGATGTCCAAAAGATTGTCGATTGTGATACCATTCCGATTATAAATTCAAAATATTATCATAAATCGAATCAGGTACGTAAATAATAATTACAACGTAAACGTACTAATGAGATATGTAGTAATAAGACCACTTATCGATGCATTTTATGTTAAAACTAAACTAAACTAATATTTTATTATTTATTGGTTTCTATCTTACAATTTGGTTGTCTTTATGTTTAAATTACATAACATAATAGAAGAGATTTTCTGTATCGGATATTTTTTACAGAGTATTTCTATCGATTATTATAATCTATCGAACCATCATTGAATAATTCTGTGAAGACATCACTAAGTGGGCGGGGCCTGTCCATGAAGTACAATATTATTTGTATGACATTTTAACCTAAACAATACAATCCTTTATAGGCGTGAAGCTGTCAAAAAGCAAATATGTAATATAATGGATAGAGTACATATAATAAAACACATTGTAACACACCTGTCACGCATTATTGAGAGGTTTTAGTAAAGGTTTTTTTTTTGTATTTGGGGGGAAAAATGACAAAAAATTAAATTAAATTTGTTGAATTTCGTAGGTTTGGAGAGAAATAAAAATAAAAATAACAAATTGATTCAGTCGTTTTCTTTCTGTTTCACAAGGATGGAAATGCTTGAAATTTGAGGTCATTATTTTTTTTATACAATTGATAATTAAGTTAGCTCGTTATTACTTATTTTTCATTACCATAGGTTCGTTATTTTTTATCATCATCATCATCATCACCACACATCACCTGCCAAGCTATTAACAAAAATAGGCTGTACATAACCCTCCCACAAATTTTTGCTAACACTCATTATTACTATTTTTTCATCACCACATGTTCGTCATTTAATCACCTGCCTAGCCCGCAACGCCACGCGGCTGTGCTCAGCTCGATGCAGAGATGTGAGCTCGTTCAGTATGGCCGCTAGTTCGTCTGTTAGACCCGGCTCGTTAGACCATAGGTGGTCTATTAGCATTGTTACCTGTAAGTCATTATTATTATTAAGAACATAAAATCTATATATAAAAGAAAGTCGTGTTAGTTACTCCACTTATAACTCAAGAACGGCTGAACCGATTTAGCTGAAAATTGGCAGGGAGGTAGTTTAGAGTTAGGAGAAGGACATAGGATACTAAATATGTACCACGGGCGAAGCCGGGGCGAACCACTAGTAACACATAAAACTGAAAAAAATAGAATAAATTCGATCGCTCTGGCGGGTCACGAGTGGCTGAATTGGTCAGGCATCCGCCCCGGATTGGCGTGGAAGGATGCGGGTTCGAGTCCCGCCTCGTGATCGATTTTTTCTATTCTTTATAAATTTATGACATAAAATCATATCATCATCATTAGTAAAAACATCATTTCATTTATCGAGGAAGGCTATAGGCTATATATCATCACGCTAAGACCAACAGGAGCGGAGCCACACGGGTAAAACCGCGGGGCACAGCTAGTAAAAAATAAACTTTTGCTCACCAAAAGATTCTTCTTAGCCACTTGATTATGTGAGAATATAATATTAGCCACAGATTGCATGTCTTCCTTATAACGGTCGCGTAATGCCATCACGCATTTGTCGTACGAGCCTATAATATAAATAAATAAATTATTTTTTGTATGAAAATCTTAATAAGAAAAATAGATTTAATGTTGTTCGAAACATATCTGGAAATTTACAACTGTTTGACGGAATAAATCGCGATTAAAATCCGTTGAACAGACATTAATTTCTACTTCAATTTTTTTTTTGCAAATATTTAACTATCAATACATACAAAGAAAGATTTTAATGTGTGTACGCTGAAACAGCTTTTGTTGTTCAAATTTGTCTAATTATAAGTATATATGCAAAAAATAAACGATTTGAACTCAAAAATAACAACCCATTTTTGAAGTGAAACTTCTCTGGGCGCGTTGGGAGTAAAATTTCAAGGTCGCGTCATGGCAATACCGTCATGGAGTAATGCGACGATTTTGGTATCTTTGAATCTTGCAAAAGTTTCATTTCTGACACGTGTGCTCGGCACACATGCTCTTTTTGTTTTACACTAATTCAGAAATTAAACACATTTAAACTCGTTGCTAAATTATTTCAAAAATAAAGCACGTTTTAAACCCGTTAAATTAACTCACCTAGTTGGAAATTGCTCTCCACTTGGAAGTATTGTTTGAGCAAATCGTGTACGGCCGCCTTCATTCTGCCTCGTATGCCGTTTCTGTAAGAAAAACGTTATTTTTATTTATCTACTAGCTGGCCCGGCGAACTTTGTACCGCCCAGTCAATGAATGTCGTGTTACCTTTGGGCTTGGAACTAATTTAGGCTATGATGAACGGAATACAATGATACAAAATAAATATAGATATAGGTATAATGGCTTTTTATTTCGATGAATAACACATATAGAAATAGAATAAAAAAATAATTACTTAAATACTTCATACCTACACGTGTCAGAGAAAAATTACCTATTGAATTAAACTACGTTTTGCAGCCTGGGATGCACTCGAATTAACTCTTTTCGTTCTTTAACTGGTGTCGACCACAAATCGTTTCCTTTCACTTTAATTATGATAGATCTACTTCTACCACTATCATCGGGCGACCGACGATGATACAGTGGGTAACCATCGTTGCCTGTGATGGTCTTTGCCGTCAATTTTCGTGGATACCTTTTGGAACACTCGCTGTCAACCATGCATGGTGATTGGCGGTTGATGGTGCCACACGGTCCATGAATCATATATTCGTGATTAGAACATCATGTCATGTCGTTCTGGATCGGTTACAGGATTAGCAATCCCCGCACATACAATTTTTATCCGCCCGAATTCTTTCGACTAACCAAATTAAAATGTGTGCATGCTGCAAGCCTTATTTTTGTCATTCGATTGAATACATCCATCATTGAATAATCCCAAAGATGTGTTGCTTTTGTAACTCATGATCGGATTTTTTGCTTGAAAACATGTGTGGTAATGTCGAGCCGATCACTTGATATCTGTCCGGGAAGCAGCAGTTGAATAATTTCCATCCATTTCGGATTACATGTATTAAGTGTAATGAATAGATCTGGCTGACCATAATGACGAAAATATTATGTATGTCATTGCATCTTGCGCATATTCATGACCTGTGTATGTCGCAGTAAACAGACCAACATTTTCTGCATCTTCTTCTCTGTGCTAATTGCATCGCGTAAATGGATGTAATCTTCAAAACGCAATTTAGCTTGGTTCGAACCAATGAATCAGGGGCTCCGTTTCAATTTTAACGTTATATACATAATAATATTATTATGTCAACGCAATATTGTTAAAGCAGTCGACGAAATTGCAACAAATTATAATTGTCAGAATTTTTACATTTTTATACAATTTCTTTTTAATAATTAAGCGAACTAACCTTCTTGGTTAGATTCCTCACCAAAAATACCTTATTAATTTCTGAAAACACGCGTAAACACAATCATTTGAGGAATTTTTATGTATCTGCTTTTATTGCACATTTTGATAATTGATTTTAAAAAAATACAAACAATATTAATTATTCACCCTTTTTACTTTTTAATTATTTTACACATAATACATTTTTGAACGCATGAATGTCAAACATTATTTTCCGTATTTGACAGGATTGACAACTAATGATTGACATGTACGAAAATCAAAATTTTGGGAAAATATTTATTCGTCTAGTTTTTGTTGTTTTTATGATTTATTCTGCTATTCTGGGCGGTGACAAATCCAACAAATCCAAAACCATGAAAATTGGTTCAGCAGATCTCGAGTTATAAGTGTTGGAACATACAGACTTTCTTTTATATATATAGATACCAAAAATAACATTGGAGTGTCTGTTTATAATATTGAAACAACCGATTTTTAACCGACTTCAAAAAAAAGGAGGAGGTTATCAATTCGTGCGGTGTCAACTAAGCACTTAGTATTAAGCCCGTGCACCGACATCAAACCTTTTTAGTAAATAGCACATCTAAATAATATGTAGTAAATAATGATATCAAATCTTTTTTATTTTTTACTTTTCCGTTTTTGAAGTCGGTTGTTTTTAACGCAGTTATTTTTATTACTAAATGCATATGGATATACGTATACCAAAATAGCAATTTTTATAATTTTTGTGTGTATGTTTGTTATAATGCGTTTGTTATAATATAAATAACTTACCTATATCTCTGTACTAAAACAACAAGAGCTTGTGTACTCATAAAGAACACATCTCTGTCAGCACGTTTCGATAGAGAGGCTGCGTGGCTGCAAAAAAAATACATTTAAATATACAGAAATGTAAAGAAAAAAGTAATTATAAGACTATTTAGAAATTACCTATGTTGAGAAAATTATAAGGAATAGAAAAAAATCGAACCCGCATTCGTCTTTCTGCCAATCCACGATTTTTTTCTATTAATTCAAAATTCAAAATTTTCTCATTTATAAAGCATTTGAATGCTATAAAACTAGTTATATCAATTTTGTAATGTTGTTTATTTTATCAATGATATTTTTTTTAATAATTGTGTAGCTTATTACATACATTCGATTATCAAAACATAATATACATTTGACACAAAATTGTCCGAAGCAAAACTCAGCCTACGCATGTACTAGGCAGAGTTGGCATATGAGCGAAACTATTTTCTATACTTCAATTTTTTTAGGACAAAGTTAATTATCACGCGATGCGATTCGGGGCCTAGACGGAATTAAGACCAAAAGTTGTAACGACACTTTTCGCTATAATTGTAAGCCTCAACAGTCCCTCGCAATTTCTCTCCCTCTCAAAGCAAGCCAGTTATTTTAGGAACTTCGTTCCATCCGGGTGTTAACAC
Organism: Colias nastes; assembly: GCA_907164665.1. NCBI lineage: Eukaryota > Metazoa > Arthropoda > Insecta > Lepidoptera > Pieridae > Colias > Colias nastes. The sequence continues at coordinate 48,900 of CAJQZM010041997.1, read as the reverse complement.
CTCTAATGTTATTTTTGTAATTTATTAGCTACTAGGTTTCCGCCCGCGGCTTCGCCCGCGCAGTCAAAGGAAAACCCGCATAGTTCCCGTTTCCGTGGGATTTTCAGGATTGCGTCATTTTCCCGGGATAAAAAGTAGCCTATGTCCTTTCTCGGGTATCAAAATATCTCCATACCAAATTTCATGAAAATTGGTTCAGTAGTTTAGGCGTGATTGAGTAACAGACAGACAGACAGACAGAGTTACTTTCGCATTTATAATATTAGTATGGATAATAAATATTAATATAAACACATACTGATCAATAACACTAGCAATTTGTTGGCTCGGGAACTGCGCAAGCACACTTGTTATATTTCTCTCGTACAGCGCCATCAATTTGCGCACTTTCTTCTCAACTGAGAGCGGTATTCTGCCTGACGTTGATGATAATACCTGGGAAAAAGGTAAAAAATATTAATATTTGGTTTTTGTAGATATAAGAAAAGTGTACTAATAACGGACTAACTAATTATCACAGCCAAACTAGAAAAAAAATATATTATTTTTAATTCTAGTCCAAATATATGGTAATGTTTCTCTTTTTTATGGCAATAGAAATAAAAATATAAATGACTGTTAGGATTATCATTAGTACATGTTGATTTTCACTGAAATGGCTTAACCGATTCGAGTATGATTTTGCAAGACAGCAATATCGTAAATATCTGTATATTTTACATCAATTATTAGATAATCAAAAATTATTCCATATACTAATCCTACTAATATTATAAATGCGAAAGTTTGTGAGGATGTGTGTGTGTGTGTTTGTTACTCTTTCGCGCAAATACTACTGAACCGATTACAATGAAATTTAGCACACATATAGAGGGTAACTTGGATTAACACATAGGATAGGTTTTATCCCGGAAATCTGAATCGGGAACGGGAACTATGCGGGTTTTCCTTGAAAAACGCGGGCGAAGCCGCGGGCGGAAATCTATTTATTGATATATCATAATATGAAGAATGGGCATAAGTAGCAAAAAATCTTGAGTGATCTAGGCGTCATTTTTTTATTTTTATTCCTTAAAATTTGACTATATTTATATATTTCATTAAACACTTTAGAAATTACTTCACTACATAGTATAAAACAAGGTCGCTTTTTCTGTCCCTATGTCCCTTTGTATGCTTAAATCTTTAAAACTACGGAACGGATTTTGATGCGGTTTTTTTTAATAGATAGAGTGATTCAAGAGGAAGGTTTTAGTTTATAATTTATTAGGTGTTAGACAAAGCAGGCGAAGCCGCGGGCGGTAAGCTAGTTTTAAATATAATATTTACCTCCTGTAATTCCAATAAAGGCAACGAAGGGTCCCGTAGACTTTGCATGAATTTCTCAACCACTTCCCGGAGACGGGGCGTGTTGTACGGGTCTGGGAGGCAATAACCTGTAAAAATATAAGAAAATGGTAATAATAAATAGTAAATAGAAAATAATATTTCGGGATTAAATCGATGTTTGACTGACCGGTTGGCTTGGTTGGTAGTGGCCCTGCCTTCCAAGCCAGAGGTCGTGGGTTCGATTCCCACCCGGAGCAAATATTTGTGTGTTGAACATAGATGTTTGCTCTGTGTCTGGGCGTTAATTATCTATATAAGTATTTATTTAAAAATTATATATGTATGTTTATCAGCCATCTGGTTTTCATAACACAAGCAAAAGCTTAGTATGGGATCAGATCGTGCCGTGTGTGAAAATTGTCCTGAATATTTATTTACTTATTTATACATTTAAATCAATTTGAGGCTGAAATCAAAAGGTTTCATAAATGTAATTTAATTTATCGAACTTGAATCGTTGCATGTATACATATAAAACTTATTTGAAATTTTAAAATTCACTATACGTAATGATGTTATCACACTTGCTCAAACATTGTCCTACACTTGCTGTGTTTTATTTTCTCTAAATCAATTAAAATACGTGCTTCAATGTAGCAGAAAATCATTAATTAACTTGCAGAATACTTAATTTAATATATTTAAGTATACTAATTAAACTTTAGTACAAATATATTTAACTACCTACATATATTTTCAAATCTACCCACATTTTATAAAAATATAATACAGCACTCATCTACTCTATATTCTCTATTTACAAATAATAATAACTCACCAGCTAGCGTATTCTCCAATATAGCTCTATATTTATTGTGCGCATGATTCAATTTATCAGATACAGATGATGCACTATCACCGAGCGGAAACTGACCCTTGTACGGTTGAGCCGTTGTGACTAGCGACGGGTCGTCTAGTTCTGTGGAATTGTAAAATGGTGGTTAGATTTTTCTAGTGTGGGGGTAAAAAAATGTTAACCGAAACGGTTTCTGAACAAACAAGTCGTACTTATGTATTTTTTTAAGAAGTACTGCAGTAAGTTATTTGTCCTAAAAATCGTTTCTTAATTTAAACAAAAAAAAAAAAAAAAATATGCTTAAAAAATACTCTCTTTTACTGTAGATTATGTTTATTTAATTTATATAGAGAAATTCTCAATTTTTTAATCCAAAAACGGTACATCGTGGCAGTAATCTTCAAAGTCAATTGTAGGTATCTCTCATTCAAAAACTCTGCCTAATACACGCGTAGGCAGAGTTTTGCTTTGGACAGTTTTTGAGAGGGATTGAGTCTAGTTGTTTTTATTTATTTATTTTATACACTTTATACTATAATATTTATTTATTTTATACACTCTACTGTGCTGGTATACAAATACATTTTTAAAACAAACTTATAGTATACACTAGTATATAAAATAATAAAACTTATAGTAGACTAGCACAAAGGGTGATCTCTTCCAGGCATGTTTGTGGTTTTGTATATTATACGCCAATGTAAAGAAGACAATACACCCCAAAAATATATAATTTAGATAATAATAAACTTACCAAGTGTCCCCATAAGTGATCCCATATCCAAAACGGCACCAGGTCGTATACACCAAGTCACAACACCCGCTTCAGGCGCAGCTAGTGTCATCACCATTTTCATCACCTATAGGAAAATTGGATTTTTAGTGTAACTTTAACGTAGGAAATATATTAATAAGTTAAATGTTTCAAGTAGAAATTGTCATCACCATTTTCATCACTTAGACGAAAAAAAGTTTTTAGAGTATTTTGACTTACATAGAAACTGACGTCATCATACATAAGAAACGAATAATGAAGAATTTAAAGTGTATTTTTAAAGTGACTTAAGGCGCGAACGTGTTATTACCATTTTCATCACCTATAGCAAATAATTATAGTGTATTTTATTACAAAGAAAGTGTCATCAGAATAATATTAATCAAATTTTTTGTGCTTTTTTTATCTAACTTTGCGCGCAAAAACGAATTTTACGCATAGAAAATGTCATACAAACTTTTAAGGCATTTCAACTCAAATTTTAATTTTATAATTCATGTTATTGTACATAACGATACTATCGCCTCACCATCAAATTTTTGAACTCTTCAAAAAATTCCATTTATCCTATACAACTTAAAACTAAACACGCTGCATATTACAAGATACATTTACTACGGAATATACAGGATGTAAAAAATAAATATGTGTATATTTTGTCCATAAAAAACAAACAAACAAACCTCAATCTCAGCGTAGGGCTGTCCCTTATCAACGTGGCCGCCGTCCTCCACCAGGCAGTTAACTAACTTCCCAGCCGATGGAGCCCTTAATTTAGAAGGGTCCTTTTCCTTATCGAAGACGACCGTTTGATTTCCGATAACAATGCGATATTTGTCCACTTCGTCCTTTAGATACGTTGTATAGGACGCTCCTTCGACGGATAGTAGTGTACCTGGGAAAAAAAAAATAATAAATAAATATTTCAGGACAATTTTCACACACGGCACGATCTGATTCCATACTAAGCTTTCGCTTGTGTTATGGAAACCAGATGGCTGATAAACATACATATATAGTTTTAAATAAATACTTGTATAGATAATTAACACCCGGACACCGAGGAAACATCTATGTTCATCACACAAATATTTGCCCCGGGTGGGAATCGAACCCATGACGAGTGGCTTGGAAGGCAGGGTCAGTACCAACCAAGCCAACCAGTCAGTCAGAAAAATAGAAAAAATAAAGATTTTTAGTGGAAAAAAATCGAAAAAAATGGTATGAATTGAGCATTTTTTGTTGTTTTTTGGTAATCGATTGAAATATAGAGAGGAGATAGAGAAAGAGATAAGGAAGAGAAGAAAGAGGTTTATTTGAGAAATATGGTAGTACATCTGATTTTAACACGCTTTTATAAGCTCTACGGGTATGTTTGTATGTTATTATAATATGTTAGTATGTTAGATAGTAAAACCCACTTAAAAAAGACATATTTAATTCAAACTTTGTACACTTATCAAGGATCGGTGACAATACAATAATTTCATGAGTTTATCTTATTAAGCGTGTTTTCTTTTGCTTTAGTGTGCCGTGTTAGAAGATCGAATGTCGATCATTGATTGAACAGGTCAAACCAGAACTTCTACAGTAGCAAATTAACATTTTTTTACTAATATTAAACTCTATAAATAATAAAACCCACCCCCATCAGTCAATTTATGCACGTCCAGCTCTTTAAAGCTCCCGTTCATAGCGATAAAGTAACTAGTTGGTCCAGATCTGGTCACTTGCACTTTATATTTGAGTCCGCTGTGTATTAACTCAACTTCGACTGAATTGGAAAGCTGGCTGGAGCTTTGGATCTGTCCCCTGGAAAGATGGTAAGAAATTAATTATTTTTATAAAGTAATATATACACAATATAACGGGTGATTTTTTAAGAGGTATAGGATTTGATTTTCAAAAAAAACACAAAAAATTTGAAAAATTTGATGTAATCTATAATGGAATCGATAGAACGATCAATATAATTTAATGTTTGAAGATGATTTCATGCAAATGCTGGCCGCGGCTCCGGTTTAGATGGCCCATTCGCAAGGCCCAATTTCGGCACACTCTCTACAACATATCGGCCGGTATATCACAAATAAATGCTTCAATATTGGCTCCCAGTGCGTCATTCGTTGCTGGTTTATCCCTGTAGGCATAAGAAATAGTCCAAAAGCGTTAGATCACACGATCTAGGCGGCCAATCGACGGGCCCAAAACGTGAGATAAACTGTTCGCCGAAGGCGGCTCTCAATTGGGCTATTGTTTCGCGTGCCGTGTGGTATGTGGCACCGTCTTTTTGAAACCACATGTGAGGAATGCCCAATTCTTCCATTTTGGGAAAAAAAAAATCGCCAATCGAAGAAGTGCATCGCGCACTTCTTAACCGACTTCACACTCTCTTAACCGAGCATGCATTTTGATAGTAAAATTCAATAATTTGCAAGCGTTGTTCGTTCGTAAGTCGATTCATGGTTAAATTATAGACCAAACTGAACAAGTTTGATAAAGACACAAGACATGATTCACGCGTGATCTATCAAAAACAGTATTGCCAAAAAGATACCAGCAAAAAAATCACCCTTTACATCCATACTAATATTATAAATGCGAAAGTAACTCTGTCTGTCTGTCTGTTACTCAATCACGCCTAAACTACTGAACCAATTTGCATGAAATTTGGTATGGAGATATTTTGATACCCGAGAAAGGACATAGGCTACCTTTTATTGCGAAATATGTACCACGGGCGAAGCCGGGGCGGACCTCTAGTAATATTATAAATGCGAAAGTGTGTTTATTCGTTTTAATGTGACATGGCCATGGGTAACTTTTGACAGCGGTGAAACGACTCATACTAATGCGAATTTAACATCAGGGGAATCCGCGGGCAAAGAAAAATATATGAATATTGTTTTCAATAAAAATGATGATGATGATATTGTTCATGAAATTAATAATAATTCCATAATTCCAGGGCCCTGGTCAGAGGCGGCTCGCCCTAAGGAGCGCTGGTGCAGTGAACTCCCATAAATAATTATAATAAAATCATACTCCTTAATTTAATTATTAACATTAATTATTACTATTTAAAATCAATCGTAATCTTTAAAACTACTGTTAATACCAATGAATATATCCATCATTCCATCATCCCATACACCTGTATAATACCTACTGTATTATGTAACGCGCGAAGCGGAGCGCTCACGATTGCGCTCATACGAAATCCAAAAGGAGTGAAAGAGAGGGTTTTGCCAGAGCCCTGCGCGTGAAACAAAAGATTTTCTATGGAAAAGTAGCAAAATTCGGAGCGCCGCACCCGCAAACGTTGCCGGTTCGTTTTTACCGCCCGGCAGGACAGCGATTGCGCGCGACGTTGCCAGTTGCCACTTCTATAATATAAACAAACACTCGAGTCAACTTCAATGCACGCGCGCGATTCATGCAATTTTCTAATTAAAATTATAAAATACGCGTTGAAATAGCCTGTAGTTATCAGTATTACTTGTGAGTGTTAAAATGAACAATAATTATAATGTGGCGTTCATTAAAAAGTGTGATAAAACGTTACAAATTCGGCTTGAATGTAAAGCTAAGGGACCGCCACTAGACCGCCACGGCCTGAACTTGATCTTACGCAAAAATGTACGACAAAAACGAAAACATATACGCGTGTGTTTAAATCTGAACAATATGTGAAAACACCGTGGTTGTGTGGTTGTGATGAAAGCAACAAACTATTTTGTTTTCCGTGTCTTTTATTTAAAGCGGGCGCGGCCGGCGGAGGTGAGAGTGCTTGGACTGAAACGGGCGTTGACGACTTAACTCATCTTTCAATCAAGATGAAAAAACATTCACAATTTCGGTACCATTTGTTGAATGAACTGCAATTGGCGTCTATCGGACGACAAGACATTCGCAAAGCTAGTGCTTTACGAATGTCTTGTCGCTTTAAGTTATAGATATTTTTGCACACCAAAAAGAAAGACGTATCACGTATGCATCTCCTTTATAAGTAATTTTTTTGATAAATTGTACTGCTTTACACCATGTATTTTCAGTGTTTTATTTCAAGTGAACACCCATAAAATTTTGTCACGAGCCGCCTCTGGCCCTGGTGAAAGCGCCCAACGACCGGGCGAGTTTATACGTTCGCTAGCTATGCAGATACTGAGCCATTCTGCGCACGCGCGGCCTGTGGATAGAGAGCATAGCGTACGGGATGTGGGTGGGAATAGGTGGGTGGTTGGTAGTACTTTAATCAGTCGTAAAAATTTCCAATTTTAGGAAGATTAGAAAAATGATTTTAACAATAGTTAGGGAAATTTCGATTGACAGAAAAATTACGATAAGTCAGGAAAAAATTCTATAAATCTGGAAAATTTCCATAAGTCGGGAAAATTTCTATAAGCTGGAAAATTTCCATAAGAAAGGAAAATTTCTATACGCCAGGAAAATTTCTATAAACAAGGAAAATTTATATACTTCAGGAAAATTTCTATAAGTCAGGAAAATTTCTATACGTCAGGAAAATTTATATAGATAAGGAAAATTTGTATAAGTCAGGAAAATGTTTATAAGCCAGGAAAATTTCTATACGCCAGGAAAATTTCCATAAGAAAGGAAAATTTCTATACGCCAGGAAAATTTCTATAAACAAGGAAAATTTATATACTTCAGGAAAATTTCTATAAGTCAGGAAAATTTCTATACGTCAGGAAAATTTATATAGATAAGGAAAATTTGTATAAGTCAGGAAAATGTTTATAAGCCAGGAAAATTTCTATACGCCAGGAAAATTTCCATAAGAAAGGAAAATTTCTATACGCCAGGAAAATTTCTATAAACAAGGAAAATTTCTATACGTCAGGAAAATTTATATAGATAAGGAAAATTTCTATACGCCAGGAAAATTTTTATACGTCAGGAAAATTTCTATACGCCAGGAAAATTTCGATAAGACAGGAAAATTTCTATACGTCAGGAAAATTTCTATACTCCAGGAAAAATCCATGTCGGGAAAATTACGAAAATTAAGTCAGGGAAAATTTGTATAAGTCAGGAAAATTTCCATAAGTCGGGAAAATTTCTATAAGCTGGAAAATATCCATAAGAAAGGAAAATTTCTATAAGCTGGAACATTTCCATAAGAAAGGAAAATTTCTATAAACAAGCAAAATTTCCATAAGTTCGGAAAATTTCTATACGTCAGGAAAAATTCCATAAGTCGGGAAAATTTCTACAAGAAAGGAAAATTTCCATAAGTCCGGAAAATTTCTATACGTCAGGAAAAATTTTATAAGCCAAGAAAATTTTTATACGTCAGAAAAATTTCTATGCGTCGGGGAAATTTCTATAAGCCAGCAAAATTTCTATGCGTCGGGAAAAATTCTATAAGCCAGGAAAATTTCTATACGTGAGGAAAGTTTCTCTTTGCCGCAAAAATTTCTATAAGTCAGGAAAAGTCCATAAGTCGGGAAAATTTCGATAAGACAGGAGAATACGTCAGGAAATTTTTTCTTTGTGGGGAAAATTTCTATAAGTCAGGAAAATTTCGATAAGTCAATAAAAAATAATATTATAGATAAATTATGATTAAATACGTATTTAAGGCGATAGAAACGATTCAACTATAAATTTATATTTAAACATGGTACATATGCATAATAAATAACATAAATAATAAAATGCATAGTGTTTGTTTATAATATAGGAGTGGCAACGTCGCGCGCAATTGCTGCTGTCATGCGATGCGCAACGTCGCTTGAGAGCGGCGCTCCGAAAATGAACAAAAGATTTACTATGGAAAAATATAGTAAATCTTTTGTTTCACGCGCAGGACTGTGGCGAAATTTCTCTTTCACTCTTATTGGATTTCGTATTTAGGCAATGTACTGAATGTTGTTTCATAGGAGCGCAATCGAGAGCGCTCCGTAAGCTCCTTTTCGCGCGTTACTTATTAAATGAACAAGAGTGTATGTAATGTATTTTATTTGTAATGTGTAAAGGTACTTATTTTATTGATATTAGTATTGGAGTTTTTTACGATAGATTTTAAATAATGAGCAGGTATAACTTTATTATAATTATTTATGGGAGTTCACTGCACCAGCGCTCCTGAGGACGAGCCGCCTCTGCTTCTATACATTATAATTAAATATTGTTCTATATATTATAAAGAGGAAAGGTTTGTAATTATGTATGTATGTATGGTTTTCACGCATAAAATACTGGACCGATTTCAAAAATTCTTTCACCATTAGAAAGCTGCATCTTCACTGAGCAACATAGGATAGGTTTTATCCCGGAAATCCCACGGGAACGGGAACTTTGCGGGTTTTTCTTTGAAAACGCGGGCGAGGCCGCAAATTATTTTACCAGTTTAAATGTGAAACCGAACAATCAATAATAATAATATCTTACCTTTCTAAAAAATCTAAACTCCGATTCTTGTCGTATATTAAAATCAACTCAAAAACTTTTTTATTCATGTAAAATTTTATAAGCATTTATTAAACATATATGGTAAAAAACTTACTTTTCCAAAGCGCTCTTAAACTCCTGGAAGTGCGTTGTTATAATGCTGTCTGCGATGAGAATCGAACCGCACAACACGCCTAGCATTATATCCGGTTTCTCTGATTGTACCTAAGGAGGAAAATAGTATTAGAATATAGACTTTAATGTCTATTGAATAGATACAATTTTGTTTTCAAAATTTTCAGCGTTAGAGTTAAAAAAAAACAATGGAATATAGGTTTTAATGACTGTGGAATAGGGTATAAATTGTAACATTACCTATTTGAAATGGATTTATAAGGACTTTAATAACAAAATATTTGCATTCAAAGTGATTAGTGATTGTTTAAAAATAACATCAGTTATCCACAATCTATCTACTACTACAAAAAGTTATAGTTCTTCATTACTGTATTTTT
>CAJQZM010041997.1:14861-38998 GCA_907164665.1 Colias nastes | reverse complement strand
GCAAACTCATGTAGACCACCAGACGCGGCCACACTGAAGTAGCCCCAAACGTTCTTGGACGAACGGAAGTTCAGCTCTTGCACCGTCCCGGAGGAGGGTTTGAAACCTGTGTGATGAAATAAATAGTAAGAAATAAAAAAGACACTCGGGGACTGCCGCGGTAAAGCTATTGCATGCTATGCCTTCAAGCCACACCTCCGTGTCCATCGGAGTGGGGAGCGTGAGGTTTTTTCGTTACGGAATTTCTGGATTCGGTCCCCGCGCTCAAGTCCCGCGATAGAAGCTATGCAATAGCTTAAAAAATATATCCATATAGTGTTAGATGTATAATACTAGCTGTGCCCCGCGGTTTCACCCGCGTGGCTCCGCTCCTGTTGGTCTTAGCGTGATCATATATAGCCTATAGCCTTCCTCGATAAATGGACCTATCTAACACCGGATTCAAATCGGACCAGTAGTTCCTGAGATTAGCGCATTCAAACAAACAAACTCTTCAACTTTATAATATTAGTATAGAAGAATATAGATTTATTTGTTTGAATTAAAACATATAAAGTCATTTAACAGGTAACATTTGACACTTAATAAAAATTCAACAACGTAACCTTGTAACGGCGGCCATAAAAAATAATATATTTTTGTTAGATCTGCACAATTTCTTAACTTTTTTCAATAACGATTACATGTTTATTGTAATAATGACCGATACGAGTAATTTCAACTATAATAGTATTTCATTATTATTAAAGGTATTAAATTAAATGAAAATTTATGTGGTATAGGGGCAGAAATATCTCGTGCCCCTAACAAGTATTTTTCCACACTTGGTTCCATATAAAACATAGTCAAATTATACCAATCTTTCGATTATTCCGAAGTTTTTTTCTGTCATCTTATGCCGTTTCCAACTATTTTTCCAACTAGCCTACACATCTAGGGGCAATTTTAGGGGCACATACCTTCATCCGGGTTCTCCGAAGTGATTCTCGCGGCTATAACGTGCCCCCAGGGGGAAGGTCTTTGTGCCGGTTCGTCGAAGTCCAATGGAGAACTGCCCCATGGGGATTCCCCGTAGAGCAAACGAATGTCTTTGATATGGTATAGGGGCAGACCCATTGCAATCTGGAAATATAGAAAAGATTTGTCATTTACCATCATTTATCTTTCATTATTTTTGAATTGAACCTTCTTTAGGTGCGTTGAGATTAAAATTTCAAGGTCGAGTCATGGCAATCGCGTCACGTCATGGAGTTTGGCGACGATTTTGGTATCTTTGAATCTTGCAAAAGAAGTTTCACTTCTGACACGTGTGCTCGGCACACACGCTCTTTTTTTAATTTTCATTTGTTATTTTGCCGATGTGTAAATAAATAACTTATTACATTTTACAATTCAAAAATAAATAGTAAATTTTTGTCTTTGTCTTTACAAAATTTGTCTATCCCGTAGACATTACGAACATCTGAATATTTTGACCATCGTCCAACACCACCTTTAAAAAGTATTTCATATTTTTAAAGCATTTGAATCTTTAAAAATCACTCCTTCCCCCAAAACTCACCTGTAACTGCGCAGCCGGCAGATTAACATCAGCCACCATCTCCGTGCAAGGATGTTCGACCTGCAGTCTCGGGTTCAATTCCAGAAAGTAGTATTGTCCAGTGGCCGGGTCGTAGAGATACTCCACCGTGCCGGCACTCACATAGCCGACCATTTTAGCTAGACGTACGGCCGCCTGGAAGTATTTTTTATTGTAAGGAAACAAATCTATACTAATATTATAAAGCTGAAGAGTTTGTTTGTTCGTTTGAACGCGCCAATTTCGGGAACTAGTGGTACGATTTGAAAAATTCTTTCGGTATTAGATAGCCCATTTATCGAGAAAGGCTATATGCTATATGTCATCTCGCTAAAACCAACAGGAGCGGAGCACTGCGGGTAAAATCGCGGAGCACAGCTAGTACTAAATAATTTGATTAAGGTTGTAAAAGCGATTAAAAAAATTGTATATAATAATGTAATACGAAAAAATAATAATAGTTTTAAATCTGTTACCCATCTCCATCTCAACAAATTAAAAAATTATTCTATTAAAAACAATATCCCCTCTCAAAAACGTATTTTACCCCATTTACAACTTAAAATTTCACCTTTTCAAAAAAACTGAATTCTACTCAAAAATACATATTTTTACACAAAAAATCATATATTAATCACAAAAAATTACCTTTTCCATCTCAATAAAAACTTCCGGTTTCGCTATAGCAGCGGGCGCTTCTTCTATGATCTTTTGATGGCGACGTTGGATAGAACAATCGCGGCCGAATAGGGATATTGCGTTACCTGTAATAAATACGAGTTTTTTATAGTTTTAGGGTAAAAAGTATAGAATTTTCTGGTTTGTTTGAAATAAAAATGAGGGAAAAAATTAAGCAATGTGTGAAAAGTAAAAGTGAAATTAAGAATTACACACATAATGTAGGTTTGTAATGGTGAACGAATTTAAACTCTGTTAGGAAGTTTTGAGTTTTTCAAATATACAGGGTGTCCCACTGTTGGTATACTAAGCTCAAAGGAGGTTATAGTTTTGCATACGCTGAGTACGTAAAAAGTACTTATAAAATTCCAGACGCATTTTTTTTTCAAATAAATGAATTCTTAAAACTCTATGTGTACACCCATAACAAGCAACCCGCCCAACTTTGCTACCAGCACGTGAGCTATCGTTTAAGATTATGTTTTCATAGACAAAATGCTCACATTAGAGAAGCGGTATATGCCGGTTGAGCGAAGCTAGAGAAGAAAACATGGAATTTCAGGAAAAATTTAGCAAAAAATTTTTGACGTAATTTTGTTGTTTAAGTATTTTTTACGAGATCAGTGTATGCAAGACTATAAGTTCCTTCACGCTTAGTATACCGATAGTGGGACACCCTGTATAGAGCAATTTTTGATATTGACAGACGTTTAAAACATATGCTATAAACTATATTTATAACAGTCCGAACCTATGGTAGTACAATAATTGTAGCGGAATAAATAATATCAATATAAATTCAAACGCACATGTTCTTGGATAACAAAATGTTAAAAAAGTCACTGCTTTTAAATAAAAAGAAGCAAATTACCATATTGATCAGCAAGTAGTTGCACTTCCAAATGCCTTGCGGATTTTGCGAGCTTCATCACGAATATAGGCGAACCGGGCACTTCCGCTTGTACCTAAAATTATAATATTATAACAAATATTGATTTGTAACATCATAATAAATATTTATTTATTTATGAAATAATAAGTTATCATATTTAGTCGGAAATAACTTTCTATTCCCATATTAATCGTGAGAAGAAGTTAAATAAAAAATCAAATCAATTTTATAAAATTGCTTTTAATTCCAATTAATCTTCCAGTAGTATTAATAATACACAATTTTATCAAACAACATAGCTATAAGTACAATCTCCACGCATCAGTTTAACATTACGCGACAAACGCCATTAACATAAGTAAGGAAGAGCAATGGACCCAAGTGTGAACCCTGTGACACCCCAGTAACATTTTGTACTAAAAACATATAAAAAGGCCACAAACCTGACGGAACATGTTGTTGAAATCGTCTGGGTTTTCCACTTTACGGATACCTTTACCACCGCCACCTTCTGATGCCTTAATCATAACCGGAAAACCTGTAATAATAAACTCGATTATACAAATTGCTGCTATAATAGTTTTAGAGAAATTTCATTTTTAATTATTAATCTAGGTGTTTTAATAAATGCTCAAGGCAAATTTACGAGAATAACCTAATCATAGCAAATTTAATAAATTGGAAAGTTACATTATAAAATATGTAACAACATGCATTCAAAGAAGTATTTTTTTAATATTAAGTTTTATTACATTCAAATGCCTTCATTTTAGAAATAAAGAACGAAACTGAACATTTATTTATTTCTCTTTTATGTTGTAAGTAGCGTAGAAATCGAAAACATGACCCAAAAATCTTAAATCATGGTTTAATACCGTCAGAAACAGTCAAAATATATAAAAACATATATTTCTTACCAATTTTTGTAGCAGCTTGCAATCCCTGCTCTGGAGACGATACGCAACCTCTTGAAAACAGTTCCGAAGAAATCTTTATTTTCTTGGTGTTGTATTCTGCTTTTAGATCTGAAATAATTTATAGGAAAACTTCATGATAGGTAAAAATAATATTTTTAGAAAATCATCGTTGTATGAACTTAATTTCGAAAAACAACAGAAATATGTAACAGATCTATTTTCAAATTAAGCTCTTAACTATTTGTTCTTGTTAATTTTCATATTATTACAATATTAACTGTCAAAAAATGAGTAATTACAATTACGTAACATCTACAATAATTATTTTAGCTCTTTTGTTAGTTTTACCAACTAAATATGCAAAATTTCTTCAAACATTTCAAAAAACAAAAAATCGAAAATATCATTCACTTACCGCTTCCACTCCAAGGCAAAGTAGGTATATCAGCTGTTTGGGCCACTATCGACGATGCTATTTTATCCCCTAGGGCCCACATGGCCTTCTCCGGGGGCCCTATGAACACAACGCCGGCCCTGTGCAATAGTTCTGGCAGTTTTGGGTTCTCGGACGCGTGGCCCCAACCTGCCCAGACCGCCTGAAATTGTGAAAAGTGGATAAAAACATATTTTTTTCAATTTTTTTGCAAAAAATATAACCCTGCTTAATGAAAACAGTCAGATGGAGAAATATCTAAAGTTAAAAAAGAAAAAAAGAGAGCAAGATCTAATAAAACGTTGTTGAAAAAACGCATGATATTGATGTAGAGAGTTATTTAGAAATCTCGAATATGTCTCTCTTGATTTTATTTATGCTTGGATGTTATAGATATACCACAAAATTAGTATATGTTTTTATATCTTTAAAAAACACTATCTATGAAATAGATATAACATGGATATCAAGGACACTATTTTTTTTGTTTTATGCTCTTATCAACAAAACTTAAAATGTATCCTACTAATATTATAAATGCTAAGTTTGTGAGGATGGATGTGTATGTGTGTGTTTGTTACTCTTTCACGCAAATACTACTAAACCAATTACAATGAAATTTAGCACACATATAGAGGGTAACTTGGATTAACACGTAGGATAGGTTTTATCCCGTTATTCCCACGGGAACGGGAACTATGCGGGGTTTTCTTTGACTGCGCAGGCAGAAAGCTAGTAGATACATAGATTGTTAATTTCTTAATGTACCTGGCCTGCTTTCTAATAAAGATTTTATTATTATTATTTTTTTTTTATTATTATAAGTAAATATATAAAATCTCACCTGCACTTGCGTACGTGTAGCAATATCGACAATCAGCTCCACATTAGCGTAATTATTATTATTCGAACCGCCCGGCACGGGTACGTAGTGGTCAGCCATTTTTATATATTCCGCGTTTGCTTTTAGATCTTCTGGTGTCACCTGGAATGGGGAAAAAGATTTTTAAAGTCAAATTTTTATGTGTAGGCTTCAATTAGAAGTGATTTTGAAAGTATTGTTATAGGTTTTGGATAAATTTGTGATCCCACTTCTGATATCAGATAATGAATTAAAATTAACTAGAATATTCTAGACAAATAAGGAGTACATTTAAAAGACATATCGACTATCTATACCATTTTTATAAAAGGTGGTTTACAATTTGATTGTAGGTTAATAAAAGTAACTGCTCAGATGATGAAAATGTAAGATAAACTAATGAAATTATCTTCTCCTTATTGTTGTTTCAACATAAGTACAGAAATAAGGAATACTGGCTTTTATGCTAATAAAATTCGTTCTACTTACTGAATACTGGTTCATATCATTAGAAAAAACTAAAGAAAAAAGAGAAAGCAGATCATGTGCCTTTCAAGAAATGCCTTCAAATTCAAATTATTTATTTAATTGAAACAGAAAATATTTTAGCCATGAATAACATACCATAACAACAAACCGCACAGCCCGCTCGTTCTTGAACATCTCGTATGACCATCTTCGTATAGATCTCATACATTTTACAGCTCCTATACCGTTATTCGCGATCAATACCTGTAAAAGTTTATCAATAAATATACAGTGTCGGTTACATATTTTTTTTTAAAGAATGGAAAAATTCAATCTCGAAGCGGGATTCGAACCCGCGTTTTTCGCCATTCCGGGGTGACGGCTGACCTCTCGGTCAACCATTTCAACCAATATGAAACATTGTTTCAATCATTACAAAATTGTTACGATGGCACGCAGCCTTTTAGTTTAATTTGATATCACGGGTGGCCGAGAGGCTAGGCGTCGCCCCGGTATGGCAAAAAGACGCGGGTTCAAATCCCGCTTGTGATCGAATTTTATGCTATTTAAAAATTTCTCATTTACAAAGAATTTGAATGCTAATAAATATTTAAAATCTTACCTTATTAATAGCCTTTGTGCCCTGAAACTTGCGAACGAACTCCTCCGGAGTGGCGACCGTGAAATCCTTCTCTTGAAAGCGTTGACTGTGTATCACGGTACCTTGGGACATAGATGGCCTGAAAGAGGATGATAAATTATTTTAATATCTTATAGTAATTAATTTGCAGTTTAGCTTGCTAGCAGTTTTTGGGAGAAGTTATTATTCAGGTACTTTTCTAGGGTCAATAATGTTCAAATTTAATATATCATTTGATATAAAATTTTATTAAAACAGATGCAGAGTAATTCAGTATTATGTGGAGGTATAAAGCAATATTATTCATTCAAAGAGATAATTAAAATTATGTATTGGTAAAGGAAAAAAATAATTTATTTAGTTAAAATTCCCTGGACACATAAAAAAACCTCTGTTATTGTTAAATTCATTAATAATAATAATATTTATGTTGCATAATGTGTGTACAAAGATAACATTGCAGAGACATACTTGAATTAAATGAATGCTTCTTACATTGAGATACATTGTGATACAAATGGTTTTACAATTGGGCCTATAAAACTATTTAGTAATCTGTGCTATAACCAACAAAGGCTTGAATTGAGTAATATAAAGTACTAGCTTACTGCCCGCGGCTTCGCCCGCTTTGTCTAAAACCTAATAAATTATATACTAAAACCTTCCTCTTGAATCACTCTATCTATTAAAAAAAAACCGCATCAAAATCCGTTGCGTAGTTTTAAAGATTTAAGCATACAAAAGGACATAGGGACAGAGAAAGCGACTTTGTTTTATACTATGTAGTGATGATTTATACTTTATAGTAACTCTATTTCATATGAATGCGTTTAAATTACGTATTTTCTCTAACAGTAAAAAAAACCCTATTTTAACCTGTGTCAGACAATAACTCATAAGTCATAAAACTAATTAAGGATAAACACAAATAATAATCCTAATGAAAATAAATACAATGTTTAAATCATAAACTATACAACTATGAAGCCCATTAACTGCACAAACAAAGTAATGTTAAATAGTATATTTTCCTCAAGAATTGAGCTATCAAAAACAAAAAGGATTATCATAATATAACAACTAGTTCTGTTTAAAGAAAACACAACATGCAAGCTTATTTAAGCTAGTATATATAGGACACATATATAACAAAATAATTGTGTATAACAGAAGAGAAATAAATTGCAGTTTCATCTTGAAATGATGGAGATTATGTCAATTAAAGTAAATAAAACTGCTAAACTGTACCTTATCAGTTTTCAAAACTGATAAGTATAAAATATACTGTAAAATCCATTTGACGTCATTATCTTAAAAAAAATGTTAAAATCCTTAATATTCTTTATAAACTCATAAACTAGGTCATTGTATAAAATATTATTGTAATAAAAAGTTATATTTAGAAAAAATACACACTTTAATTTCATCATAAACATTTCATAAACTATTGAGATAAAAATGTTAATTTTGGAAAAACCTAAATTAACAACAAAAATTCTACTATTCTTCTCCTACTGTTATTAAGCTATTACGGGCTTTGACGGGCTCGGGGGAGTGGCTTGAAGGCATGCTATGCAATAGGTTTACCGCGGCAGTCCCCGAGTGCCACACGTCTTTTTATCTTCATAATACAATGCTTTATTATAGTTACATTTTTAGTAGACACATATTTAGACATATAACCAAATCTTATCTTTTTACAAATAATTATGTCTAACTAGCAGTCCGCCCCGGCTTCTCCCGTAGTACATGTTTACGTTTCTCTCCGTAACAACCATTGTCGTACTCTAAGGAATATTATAAAAAAAAGAATTAACGAACTTTGTACATCCGTTCTCGAGTTTTGCGCTTACCAATACATTTTGCGATTCATTTTTATATTATAGATGAAGGGGAAATGTGTTTGTTTGTTATTAAAAAAGAATAAAACATGTTAGCTTATAGATTTGATAATTTCAGTTTACTTCCAAACTACTTAACTATTTTACAGTAGTTTTTAAGTTAAATTGAGTTACATATTCTTTTATTTAACCCAATTAATTTTTTCCGGATTCCATATCTTAAAATAATCTAACTGCATTTGCACAACAGTAAGAAAAATAGCAATATCAAATATTAAGCTAAGAATTATATAAGTTATTTTCTGAAAAATCTTTAAATATAATTTAAACATAAAAAGAGAGAAAGAATTATCATTATACCATTTATAGCGGAGGTCATATTATAATGATTGCAAAAAAAGGGACATGAGAATAAATAAATAATAATTTATAATACAAAGGAAATACAAAAAATTTTTTATATAATATAGTCCTATAGAAACAATTAATATTATCTTCAGGGTTACGATGTGCCATAAAAAGTCTCATACAATTAAATTTTCACAATGGAAAAAATTTGATTTAAATTTATAGTAATAATTTATACCAATATTATAAAGCTGAAGAGTTTGTTTGTTTGAACGCGCTAATCTACTGGTCCGATTTGAAAAATTCTTTAGGTGTTAGATAGCTCATTTATCGAGGAAGGCTATAGGCTATAATTATATCATCATGCTACGACCAACAGGAGTGCAGCCACGGGGGTGAGCGCGCGGAGCAGCTAGTTTATAATACAAAGGAAATACAAAAATAATATAATAAAATATAGTCCTATAGAAACAATAATTAATACTATCTTCAGGGTTATGATGTGAAAAAATTAGATTTAAATTTATAGTAGTAATAAAATATAAAAGTAATAATAATTTATCAATAAGAAGTATGTGAACTTCACACTCTTTTTATTTATTTGTAAAACTAGCTTCTTGTCCTAGCTTTACCTGTGTGGTTTTGCTAAATCAAATATTAATAATAAAATATTATTTGAAGTTTATATTATAATAACTTAAAAATTCTTATTCATAAATGTAAGAACAGAATTTAATAAACTGTACTGTGTACCTGCATCATCTGTGTATATTGCTTTTTATGTAATTTTTTTCTTTGGTAAGAAATAAATATATATGATAGGTATGTACAGTATAAATTAAAATTCATATAATATGTATTTAACCTTTTCAAGTCCATATAGAGAGAGAAATATATTAAAATAATAAATTGAAGCAAAAAATTATACCAAATTAATTATCGACTTATCTTGTGAATAAAATTATAGGTAGGTACCATGTCTTTTAAAAATATTTATTTTTTGTTTAATGTTAATCACTTACATTTTTTTGGAAATAAAGGTAAATTATATCGTATTGCTTATATCTTGAAGATAAAAAAATATTTGTATATTATTTTATTTGAAACATTTTAAATTACAACTTGTAAAAGTGTAAAGAAAAAAGGAAAGTTATCGCAAATAGTATGTAAATTCCAATAAGAAATTTGCAATTCAATTATTTGTTATTGAGAAATATTCATTATATTATATTTTTGCTTGCGTATACATTAAATAGTAAATAACATACAAAGTTTTTAAATTAAAAAACATATTCCCAATAAGAAATCTAACCTGTAAGGGCCTTCAGAATACAATCCATTCATCGCAGGATACATTATTCACTTATCACTTATTTTGTAAACACTATATTATTATTAACACGTGCTAATATTATTTAAATAAGGTGTAAAAACAACAAAAATTCAACATTTCTTCGCCGATCGACTGATACAGTTTTGTTTTTATCACTACGTTTGACGTTTGCAACGCCAATGAAGTTCGTATGACGGATCATACGATATGCTTCTCTCGCTCTCTCTTAACAAATCGGTTAAGAGTAACAAGGACGTGCGAATTTAATTAGATCTGCCGTAATGCTGGGGCCACACTAACGGGAAATGCCATTAATTAACGCGATAATGGACGTTAACTTTAGGTGTAGCCAGTATTATTTAACAACGGCATTAACATTGCCGTTTGGCGAGGCGATAGCTTTATCGCGAGAATTAACGCAATGAAGCGGTCACACTACGTCCATCTTGCTAGAATTTTAGTAAAATTAACGCCGTTTTTATCGCCAACAATCGGCATTCACGTTGACCGTTCAAGTGTAGCCACCCACTTAACGCCTTAAAAATTATCGGAATAAAATTATCGCGATAAAGGGCATTAGACGTTAGACGTTAGTGTGGCCCCAGCATAAAATAACTGCAAATATTGTAGGCTTCTTGAAAATCTGTTTTCCGGACGTTGTTTATAATAGTGATGAGGTCAATCACTATGCATATCGATAATTTCTAATGCAACAACAACAAAAACAAGTGTAAGAATTAACGCGTGTCGTAAATTAAAGGATTAATATGCAATAAAATATATTTATTTATTATTTATATAAAAAATACCGCACTACAAGATTATCAATTGCAACTTCATGCAACTAAAAGCAATGTAAATAAGGAACCGTATTTTGCGCGCGTATAATGAATGATCTGAAAATTATTTTAATTATTGCTCGTCTTATAACTCGCAAAATAAACAATAATTCATTGTTAAGAGTAGGTATTTAAAAATATAATTATAATTTTATAATACACGTTAATTTCTCTTACAAGAAAGGGATCTTGTGTAGTAGAAATTAACGTAGCTTACACATTACAAAATACAAAACCAAATCAAATAACTACGCTTCTTTAACCAAATATCGAATATGACGCAATCTATAAAACACATAGAGGCAAAATAATACGTAGGTATATATTACCAATTGCTAATTTCCTGTTTTTGATCCTGGTTAGACCTGTCAATTAAATAAGTGTTAATAATAGCGGTTAACACAGAGCAAGATAAATAGGCGGTTAATACAGTTTATTTTCATCGTCATACTTAATTGCATTGTTTTTTTGCGAAATTATAATGCATAGAATAAAAATGTCTTATTAACTGCATGTTCTCAGAAGGAATTTTCAAATGTTGATACTGGTTATTAATAAAATGCTCTAGTTTTGAGGATAATTTACCTATTCACTTGGTAAATGGTGTAAATAAAGTTGTATGCTAACGGCTATATTAAGATGATAGAGAAAAGTGACGATAAATTGCAACATTTAATAATAAAAGTTGCATAAAATGAATATGAAACAAACTTCAATGACATATTTTGGGTTTTCTTTATTTTTTGTGATAATAGTCCATAATGGCTATGTATAAAACATAACTCGAATATGTACGAAAAGGCAATGTCCATTCACGAATATGAATAAAAAATTATCTCTCGCAGGTACCTTGAGATTAAAAACGAATGTGTACACAATGGATTTCCATCACAAACCGGTTGTTTCATTCGATGTGAATATTATTATGTTACAGTCAATAAAGCAGATAACAACGTAAATAATCTACCAATTGACCACTTAAGGCAATTTCAAGGTAAAGTTTAATACCGTAAATAGAAGATTTATTGACGCATCATCAGATTTGCTAATTAATAAGGCACTTAAAATTTCCCAATCACAGACTATTATCACAGAATTGTGTAAATATTTTTATCGATTATAGTGTAAGTGACGTGTATTTATCTCGTGTATGAATATTTTAATAGAGATAATTCCTCACAATAATAGTCCATAATAATTAATAAAATACTCACTTTAACGTGCCTCTAGGCAAACGTAGCAATCTATTATCCTGTTGTTTTGGTTGTTCATCGCTTTCATCGCTCTTGATTTCAGGCTCCGTATTTTGCAGGGTCATTTGAAATTTTTGCAATAGTTCACTAGGCATCACGTCCGTTGCCTCGCCATCGTAATTTGTATCATCAGCAGACGTATCACCGAGCACAAAACGCTTTGAAGTCCTTCGCTTAAGCATCGTGAATAAGTTACTCAAAAAATTAGCTATATTCACAAACGATGCCACCAAAATTCTATAGTCCATGCAAGGTATCGTATCACTGCACCATCACTATTATTTCCACTGTCTTCCACAATTCACACGACAGTTTCCGCTGGAGGGCAGCGGAAAACTAAAGAAGAATTATTATTCGTTAGGCCTTAGGGTAATTTATTTGATTTATTGAATTTCCTCATTGAATGGTATTTTTCTCATGAACATAATATTGTTTTTAATAGCACCGTCCAAAAGGAAATACACCCATTGTCTTACGCAACTATGAAAATAAACAGGCGAGTTGAATCTAATTCATTTTTAATTAAAATAACGTTATTCATTAACAAAGTCAAAGAGGCTTCCTTCTTTTAAACTAGGTAAACAACTAAACCATTATGTGATACCTGTCGGATAATACAATGTTACAAATCAAAATATTGCGAAGTAAACAAATCCTATTTATAGATAAAACGCACGTGCGAATACGTTTATTTTTATCTAGTGGTGATCAAAATGAAACTGCATCTGTTAATGTCTAGTTCATACAAATTAAAAACTAAATTTAAATATGATATTTATTTATATATTTAATGCTTTTTCTTTAAAATCTACAATCATATTATGAACGGCAAAACTGATTTTAATTCATAAGATATCTAATAAATAACAGTGTACATCACTGAATCTTAAGACTTTGATTATTGAGCAAAAAATAAACTTTGGAAAAACTTTATAGTGGTTTTTCCTAAGTTTTTCACATAAACAAATTGCAATTTCTAATTAGATGAAAGAAAAAAACATAATTCAGCAGTTGGTTAATTACCTGACATTGAAAAGGTGTAATTGATGTGAAGGATTTAAAAATTTACAAATTTTAAATACAGAAACTACGTTTGTTATGATACAGAAACGATATTTTGTTTTTCAACATTTTTTTAGCATTTCCTTATTTTGTAAGTACTTAAGTGTAGCCTCAAGTCTCAATCTTTTTCTGAAAACAACTTCTGATGTATTAATTATGAACTTTTGTTAATCTAGAAGTAAATAAAATGAATAAATAATAAACTGTTTAATCGTTACTAACTATTACTCATCCTACATTCAACATTAAAATATAAAAAATAAATATGTATAAAATATTTCAGGACAATTTTCACACACGGCACGATCTGATCCCATACTAAGCTTTCGCTTGTGTTATGGTAACCAGATGGCTGATAAACATACATATATAATTTTAAATAAATACTTATATAGATAATCAACACCCAGACACAGAGCAAACATCTATGTTCATCACACAAATAAGTATTTGCCCCGGGTGGGAATCGAACCCACGACCTCTGGCTTGGAAGGCAGGGTCACTACCAACCAAGCCAACCGGTCAGTCACATTAAGTCGATTAATCGTTTAAAAATTACAAACTAATAGTCCGATTCAAAAATAAATTTCATGCAGCATTATTTGGGCAAGTATGACGTATTATGAAGATTACAAACCAGTTTTAGTTAATTTAAATTTTAATACATATACATATTCATAACGCCTACCTCTAGTTGCTAATCGACTTCAATTGAACCACGATTGAAACTATAACATAAAACTATTTAGTTTCAGTACCTATTGTTTTTTAATTTCACATTCATTTTCAAATGGTGCACGATAGAATATCATATCGATACTATTACGAAACTATGTTGCATCCCTATATGAATTATAGTATATTAAAATCATCATTGTTAGTAAATTCTTTACGTTTTCACGCAAAATAGATCGGATCTAAATGAAATTTCGTACAGAGATATCTTCAGAGATAGATAATTAATTGTTTAATAATATTATAATTGCGTAATTGGAATTTTTTAACAAAATTTTAAGTTACATTGATTTTTTGGTGTGTGTTTTGAATCAAATAGGTACAAATAATTGTGAATATGTAGGCACTCAACTAAAATTTTCGTGTGATTAAAAAACTATTAGTACCTAAAATTTTCGTGTGATTAAAAAACTATTAGTACATAGTTCTTCGGATCACATAAAAAAATAAGCCCGTCACTCAGGGAAGCTGTTCGATGGTGGACGGATTTCGACGGACTCGGTCCGGTTCTTTATAAGTTAATCATTGTTGTCAAACGTACTTAAATATTTTACTTCTGATACAGAGGTAACATGTGCATCAAATAATTCTAAACATAGATTCTGTTAATCGCTTAAAATTAAAATTAATTGCCAATATATTCTTAATCCATACCATCCTTGTAAACAAGAATTTGTCCTCATTTAAGGTTTACCGGGATTTAATAAACTTGAAACAAACAAGGAAACTTGAATTATTGTTCTTCCTTCTAAACTATTACGTAACTAAAGATAAATGTTTGAGGTAGGATAATTCAGTTAATATTCTCATTCCTGAACATGTAACAGTGCATTTATACAAAATTTATATCATTTACCAATAATGAGATCCTAAGATTCACATTTCTTTTTTAAAATGCGTTCAATTTTGAGTAAATTTCAATTTTTTAATTTTCTCAAATAATATTTGTATCAGCTGATGACTCGTTGCAATTCGATGAAGTACAAATTACATATGTATAGTAAACTCTCAAACAACATTTTTTACGTAAACTACAATCGTTTTACTTTGTATGTACACTTATCGATATGAATTCTATGGCTTAGAAATTTATATTTTATGCTACCTAGCAATAATTATGTAAGTGTTAATATTCAATGCATGCAAGTGACTTGCTGCTTGTAATAATAACTTAGACTCAAGTGGCTATTAGCATGTACGTAACATACTCACAAAATAAAATTGCTCTTAATGTTTGGAATGTATAAACTATTTCTATTTTTACGTATTTTCCCCATAAATAATTTAATAAATTCAATTAAATTGAACGAAATTTGCTACTAACGCACCATATAAGTTTTTTATTTAAATTTTCTATGTTAGTTAATTTTTCAAGTTGTTTTTTTGACAACACAAATGTACTATGGTAAGTCAAGTCAAGGTAAGTAAGTCTGTATGACTGAATTATTACATGATGCTAGTGTCTAATATTGATGTATGTTTCAATGCTTTATTTGGATTTCACAAGTGAGCTTCAATTATGAACAAACGAACGATGCTAACAAAATTCGTTATAAAAAGATAATTGTTTTCTAACTATTGTTTATCTAGCCATTTATTCCTCAAATAGGATTATTTTAGTGACAAGATGCGAGTTCACAAATGCTTACAAGGAAGTTCACTTTTCAACAAAATACTATACGGCCAAAATACTTATTAAGCATAACTTTAAAATATGATCATTAATAATACCCAATTATAACTTAAGCCAATGAGTATAAGTTATAAATCAAATCACGTATTACCGTGGCAAAAACTATGTCCATAAATTATTTCATTATGAAATTGTTATAACAGCACGTTTTTACTTAGCAATTAAATACTACTTTTAATATTTGGTTTAAATTAACCTCGACAATCCAACATCAAGGCTTGTTGATCATATTATGCAATGCAATCAAATAATGGGTGAAGTTGTGGCGTCATGGTTTTTCTTTTCTATAAGTTTATGGTATAAAAATATAACTGTTATTAATAAGGTCATTTTGGGGCCAAATTTTCTAAATAATAATAAGGTAAAATATTTAGATCGTACCTCAAGTAAAGTGAATCGTACATAAATCAATCATAACATTAAATTAGTTACTAAAAATTTTAATGGATATCTAATTTTTTAATTAAAAAAAGAAATGGTTCATTTACTTCGTTTGTAAAATGATAAATATTACCCGGTGGCCGGTAAGCAACTTGTCGCTCTTTAGGTCTAGGTTAACAACTCGATTTTCTTCCTACTTAACGTGTAATTATGTATTTAAAATATAAAAATATGCTATCTGATAATTACCCTTATACTAAATAGGTATTTACAATTTACTGACTGAAAAAAATAACGCAAATATAAGAAAAAATAATCGCAATAAATTAACAAAATCATCGAAACTTTCTATCGATTGGAAACATCACTATTTGAAATTATAAGAACACTGGCATACCAAAACGTATTTAGATACGTAAATGTCAAACTTTCGTTTCGCGCTCAAAATTTCCCGCCGATTTCGAACGCGTGCGTTTGCCGTGAAACGCATTGGAAGACTAGTGATGATTTATAAGTTTGAGAAGTTCTAGAATTTTTTCAGTTTTTCCCGCCTTTTGCGGAAAATTGTTTATAGAAATACAAGTCCATAAGGTTCTGAGTATATATTATGTTCTGTGATAAGGTTACGGTTTGTGGAAGGACAAAATGCTATTGATAATGTTAATACGTTTATAGTGTGTAATGTGTTTAATGAAACAAATAGATGGAAGCTGCCGTATTATGCCGTGCAAAAGTGGCAAGTATTTTGCATACTTACTATCAAAGAATAAATAATAATGCAAAAAATAAAACAATTAAATCAAATAATACGAGTACTACCATAACAATTTTGTAATTATGTATACCCAATAAATAAATTCATAGTAGGATTTGTATTCTGTAGTACTACTATGAAATACGCGAGACGTAAGAGATTGACTTTTATAAATAACTAGCGGTCCGCCCCGGCTTCGCCCGTGGTACATATGAAAAATAGATGTTGGCCGATTCTCAGACTTACCCAATATGCACAGAAAATTTCATGAGAATCGGTCCAGCCGTTTCGGAGGAGTATGGCAACGAAAACTGTGACACGAGAATTTTATATATTCGACTAGCTGTTCCCCGCGGTTTCACCCGCATTGCTCCGCTTCTGTTGGTCTTAGCGTGATGATAATATATAGCTTATAGCCTTCCTCGATAAATGGGCTATCTAACGAATTTTTCAAGTCGGACCAGTAGTTCCCTAGATTAGCGCGTTCAAACAAACAAACAAACAAACTCTTCAGCTTAATAATATTAGTATAGATTAAATTCAATAATTAGGTAAAAATTCAAAAAAGCATGAAAATTTTAAGCGCCTTCTATTTAACATTACTCTTTTTAGTCCATTATTTATTACAGCGACGATTTTCGAATACTTTTGAAAGGCGTATTAAAATATAATATTTGTTCTGAAGGCGTATTATAATATAATATATGTCACAGAATACTTAATAGTAGCTAACGCTACTACTGTTTCATCCTAAGTAATTCTAATAATAGTAATTATTAAAATGACTATTATATCATCAAGCCCTGTGGTTCAAATTTTGAATCTCACTATCATGGTAGAGCAAACAGAATTTAATTTTGCCGTAATATGCAGCTAATATACTTCCGTAGTTAAGACGATATTATACATAGTTAATTTTCGTAAGATTAATTTCTTATTTAAATTCATATAATTACCTAAAATCTATACTAATCTTTACTAATATTATAAAGCTGAAGAGTTTGTTTGTTTGAACGCGCTAATCTCGGGAACTACTGGTCCGATTTGAAAAATTCTTTCGGTGTTAGTTAGCCCATTTATCGGGGAAGGTTATAGGCTATAATAAATATCATCACGCTACGACCAACAGGAGTGGAGCCATGGGGGTGAAACCGCGCGGAGCAGCTAGTATAGTAATAAATGGTAAGAATATTATTCCTTTCAATAATGTGAATATAACGGAACTACAGTGATTCAAAGATTATAATTTTCTTGCCGGTTCGTCTCGAAGAGACCTTCTGAATCGGTAAAAGTTTAAAAAAAATGAATATTCATATTTATTATTTACATACACTTGTAAAAGTTTACAGGAGTAATAAAAATTGGTTGAACAATAAATTGCTCTATTCTATAGAGAAAGATAGTGTTTATGGCTGCTGTATACGTGTAGAGTAAACAATAGAGTGAATTATCATACTAGGTACTCTATCAGTTTTCTGTACTCTACCAGTTGTAGAGTTACTATCTACACGTAAATTTTTGTTTTATTAGTAGAGTAACGCATTTACGTCACTCGGTAAGAAACTCTAGAAAGAAATTGACGTCAATCAGATTTCATTTCACGAACAATATATTCATAGGCCACATTTATTTAGATCTTATTTCTATAAACATCATCATCATCATCATCATCATCATAATCGATAAAATCCTTCAAACCAATCGAAACGTTACCGTGGATTGGCTTATCAAAAAGTTCTCGTCAAATCTGTATGCCCGTTTTACGGGGTATCTCAAGGTTTTAACATAGGAAAAACTATAAAACCAATTCTACCCCTCAAGTTACACCTATCATTACTTGAACTCTGAACGCATTAGAATTATTTTTACTTGGATTAGGATAACTTTAAAACTTACAAAACCAAGTCTACTATTTAAAAAATGAGCGTGTGTGCCGAGCACACGAGTCAGAAGTGAAACTTCTTTGGCAAGATTCAAAGATACCAAAATCGTCGCCTTACTCCATGACGCGACGACCTTGACATTTTACTTTCAACGCGCCTAAAGTTTCACTTCAAAAGGCTCCAAATAAATAAATATAAAAAAATGTGTGCGTGTACTAGTGTACACACGTAAGAAGTGAAACTTCTTTATGACCTTATTTTTCAAAAAATAATTTACTATATGCAACTTTACAGAAATACGTCGAATCACGCGTGGTAGGGATAAGAAAAAGATGGCGCTTAACGGAAAAATGTCACGCGTAACGAAAAAATGTTACACTAAATTTTTTTCCAACCCCGATAAAGAAGTTTCACTTCAATAAATCATTTATTTTCCCAAAAATTATTTACTATTATATTCCCATAAATGGTTACGTAGATAACTTTGAAAAACTTCCAAAACCAAGTCAAAAAAGCCCTAATTTAAAACATACCTCAGCGTGCTTCTCTTCTCAGCCAACGCCAATTGCTGAGCAGGTGTGAGCATTCTCCGAATGTTCGGTGGAGGTGCATTGGGGAAGAAATCCCCCCCTTCGTGGGCTGGACCGTCATCATCTTCTGGGGACTCGTCACCCACTCGGAAGTGCGATTCCCCCTGTAATACGATGTTTGTAATTAATATAGCATGTCTTTTTTGACCTACCTACCAATTTAATTGTATTGGCCTCTTATCCCGGTTGCAAGACACATTATAGTTTACTAAGCCGCCTTATTACTATGCAATTATCTGTGCCAGGCAAATATAAGAAGAAAGTATAAAAATGTTAAGATCGAAGTCTTTGAATTTAGCATTATTCTGTATAATGCATATATATGCTTACATAATATATACTACAGATAATATAATAATATGAATATGTATCTACTGCTTAAAAAATTAATGCAAAAAATGTGAAAACCTAGCATAGCAAACATAGCATTCATAATAATCGTAATCAATTAATTATGCTCCTATAGACTATACCTACTTACATACTTGTTATTACATTAAATTAGTCCTACCTTTAAAATAAGTTAAGCCAAGGTTTAAAAAAATTACCCATTACATTCAAGGGAAAAAAATGCATCTCACTCTAGTGTCATATAATAGGTATATTAATTCGGTAGAAAGGGATAAAAAATTCAAAAGTAAAAAAGCGATCCGGTAAAAAAATACTACATGGTCGCTGTAACCTTGTTACTTTCAGTTGAGATGAAATTTTTAAAAACACGAACTAAAAAAAGCCGTCGCCGAAATTGCAAAAAAGTTTACTCAACCATATATTTCATTTCTCAACTAACAAAAACATAAGTAAATAAAAATTCTCGATATCCCTTAACTAAATCTATCTCTTCAAACACCAAAAAATTTGTCTTAAAGATGCTCTACGTAAATGTTAGTTTCATAATTTTAAAGAAAGGAAGTACTTACATCGCCTCTAGCCTCTTCCGAGTCGATCTTTTCAAAATTATCACTTTCACTCGACGAGCATCGAACCTGCTCCTTATCCTGGTCCGCCATATTCCCTGCAAGCAAATTTAAACATCTTGGTACACTTAATTTCTTCAATTCTCCTCCACGCAACAAACCAAAAACATCAGCCAAAGACATCGTAACAGTAACTAAAATATAAACTCCGAAAAAAAATAGCGTTTAATTCCAACAAAAACTTGTTTCTGAACATATTTATCAAAAGTTTATAAAATTGTAATTTAAATATCTCATTGCGATTTCGACGTATATTGTGTTACATGTAGCGAAAAATGTAATTTATAATAAAATTAGCTAGTTAATTTTAAATGCAGATTAGATCTAAAAAAACTAATCGTTTCTCATTTTCAAACTTGCAGTATTATTTTCTTAGATACAAACTTGCTATGATAAATACGGCAGGCGTACTAAAATGAATTGCTTTTAAATTGCGTTAGGCGTTTAGATTTTAAAGCAAGGAATTCAATTACTTGGATAACTCTATTATTTCCAATAAGGAAGGAATGCAATTTATTATACCGGGCGATAGAAATGAAGGTTTAGGATTCCGTTCTTATTGAATTGAGGTATTTTCTTGGTATTTGTTATATAACGTATAAGCACAGGTAGAAGGTGTAATTTAGTTAGATTATAAATGCTTTTTACAATTGCTTGCTTGCTTTGTGTCAGTAATCAATATTAGACATGAATACAGTTGTATCTTAAGTTTTTGCCAGATTGTAATTAAACGTTGAATGAAAATATGTAAATGTGTTTTAAGAAGGATCAAGGAAGGCTCCACTTCATAACTATAGTATAGTACTTAATGAGTATAGACCAATACATTCGACAATGAATATTCGAACCAAGACAATATTATAAAATGGGGCAATAAAAACAAATGTGTGAAAATATGTTGTGGTCAGCGGTTTGCCGTGGACAAAAGCTAGTATTTTTATAAACTTGTTAATTTCCAAAACCAATTAACCCGTCAAACGCGCACGTGTTTACAATCGGAAAGTTCTGAAGTTTTCCAATTCTCCAGTACATTTATTTATTACTAGCTGCCAGACAAACCCGCATGCAAAATCAAGTATTTCTATAACTCATATGTTATTCTGATGTACAACCTATATTACTGTAAAGTTTTATCCAAATCCGTCCAGTAGGTTTATCGTCAAAGAGTAACAAACATCCATACATTATTACAAACTTTCACGCTTGTCATATTAGTAGGATTATTTTCTTTTAACATTCTTACAAAGCATTAGAATACCTACTTATCAAAAGGTCATTGAAATCAGCAACTGATCTTAAACTTATGACCTTATGTTAGAGAAATAGACTATTATGAATACAGATATCAAGATAGGAAAGCTAGTAACATTTTACTTAAGCATACACTTCAATTGACCCCTACACTTCCTTGGTAAGATAAAGTTTGTCCTATTTCACCTTCACGCATCACCGCATTGACATCTGAACCCAGATAAGTTACGCATGTAACCGCATGTAACCATATGCATGCTATGGTAACTTATTACCACGTCCCGGAAAAATAAAATAATTATTTTCTGCATAAAAGATCGATGTTCCTGGAGAGAAAGGTCCTACTCCAAACTATTGAATGGGACCAAATGATAACAATTTTATATCAAACACAAAAAGAATCACGACAATCAGTTGAAAATCCACGGAGTAATCGAGAAACAAAAAAATACAGTCTAATTGAAATTCTTCTTTTTTAGAAACGTCGCGTCGGTTGGAAATATGGGCCACGTCACTGAGAAATCGAGCTTTCTGCTTGTGAAGGAATTTCTGAAATTGGTCCTAATGTTTCAGTTTATTCGTTGCATATTCAAAATTACAAATCTGAACTTTACAATTAGAAATGTGTCTAGCATGACGACGGTGGCTTTCCTTGTGTGTTTTTTCCATTGCAACATGTTAAAAGTCCCACGAGCAAGTACCTAATGCCCTAATTGATCCCTTATCCATAATTTGTTTTACGAAGACAATTTAATTCGTGTGCTTGAATATCGTCTGATAGATTCCATACCTACTAATTTGGAGTCCCTATTTCCACTTTTTCATTTGTTAAGTTTTATGGTAAGTAGCCTGTGTATTAATTTTAGATATTCATAAAAGTTTCGGATGCCATTCAAAATTAATGCCTGGGCAGGAAGGCTTGAAGTCCTTTTTGATTTCGAGTAGATTGTTTAACAAAATCATCTGTAGTGGAAATCATTGTCTTTCATATTAATAGGTACTACTATTGCTAGATAATAAAGTACGTACTTCAAGCATAATTTATAAACCCTTCAACTAGAAGAATTTATCTATGTTATAGTACAAATAACACTTCAGTACTATTTGAATAATATAGTACATATCTTTCGAGTTGAAAAATATATTTGTTTTTCTATCGATCAGGGTCTGTTAGACCCTTAAGAAGCCCGAAGAGTATACTTAACCGGTTTTTTAAATCATTTTGAATTATAAGCAAGGTTGTGACTGACGAAAGTTTAGATTTTACATGTGTGAAATATACGTGTTGGTGTTATAGATAGATAAAAAATGTAAAACAGATTAGGAGAGAACTTTTGTTTTAATTATTATTGATTAGAACTGTTGCTATCGAGTTTAATAAAGTATTTCGTACATTTGCAATTGCCAATTAATGACTTGATTGAAAGAATGAAAAATAAGTTTGGTAAAGATTTTGTAATCAATACTAACTATGATTTTACATTATACATAGACTCCATCCCTTTAATTGAATGTCGTTTAATTGCACGACGATGCGAAGCATCAGAGAGTGCTTTACGATCGAAAAATTTTTTTCGCCTCATTTTTGCAGCTATTCTTATTATTATAGCCTTGTTAGTTCACGGAATCAAGATATTTTGCATACTATTGTCGAGATAATTTAATGGAGATTAATCCCATACTTTTTAAAAATTGATTTACTTCAATAGAATTGGAAAAAAACACCGAAATAGGTCAAAAAATTTTCCTGTCCGTCATGTGTGAAACCTGAAAACACTATAACTTGTGAAAAAATCCATCATTTGAGTTAAATTTTTTTTTTAAATATTCTAATCGACGATTGTAGGTCACTGAATGCGAATGATTAATTAATTCAGTGTCGTTTAATTGCAATTAATAAAAAACGAAAACTACAAGACTGTATATCTATATATATATTTTTTTTTTTTTTTTATATTTCATAATTAAATGAGCATTATGAGTCGTGCACTTTTGGATTTTCCAAATTTTTAATCCTACTTCCTATCCTATCCTATCCTATCCTACCCTACTATCATATCCTATCCTATCCTACTATCCTATCCTATCCTACTAATCCTACTAATTCCTACTAATATTATAAATGCGAAAGTTTGTGAGGATGTGTGTCTCAATTATTTAATCGCGTGTTTGTTACTCTTTCACGCAAATACTACTGAACCGATTACAATGAAACTTAGCACACATATAGAGGGTAACTTGGATTAACACATAGGATAGGTTTTATCCCGGAAATCCCACGGGAACGGGAACTATGCAGGTTTTTCTTTGAAAACGCGGGCGAAGCCGCGGGCGGAAAGCTAGTACACTATAATAGTAAGCTTGAGTAAGTATACTTTTGATATACCTAATTCCCAGACAAATTCCATGACCCAGTGAATATAAAAATTAAAAAAAAAAAATATAGACAACAAAAATCTTACGTTGCTCGATCATCGGTATACATTATACAATCGTTATACCTAAGTACTTTGATGCTAAGCATTTTACATATAAACTGCCACAAATTAATTCAACCTTGAGTGAAAACAAAATAAATAAGGAACTAGTTATTGACGTAATAGTAACCTGTTATTCGTGTAATTTATAAAGGAAATACGTTACGATACTCCGTTTTCATTTGAGACGTCATTTGAAAAATATACACTAGCAATTTAGGGTTACCATGATGTCTTAAAGCAGTATTACC
>CAJQZM010041997.1:0-14461 GCA_907164665.1 Colias nastes | reverse complement strand
GACATCATGAATAATTTTATACGTCAAAACGCTTCTATAAGTATGTTATGAATTATGAGCTTTACCTGTTATAATCAACACAATCTCTTTAATTACGTTACCGTTTTGCTAGCATTTATGCTTACCTAGCCGCATATTTTTTATTATTTTATACACACGTATAATATAGGCTTATAAAAAATTTAGTTCTTACTCTTATGACATCATAGATTTCAGAAAACGACCAATTTCTATAGACCTAAAGAACTGCCAAATAGAAAACTACGCAGTCAGGTAAAATAATAGGTAATTTACGTTATTTTTTATGTAAGTAATTAATGCTGAACTACATCTAAACACTGATATATAACCTGTATATACAGGGTTACTTGTAAAACACCAGCAACCTCGCAGGACAAGATAGTTAACATCATAAGTAACAACATTTGTTCTACGACTTTTGGCATAACGCAATAAATTATTTTTAAATGATTTTTTAAGCTTTTATTGTACTCTCCTAACATTTGTAGGTCTATGTTCTATTCATTATCGAAAGGACGACGCGACGCCCCCTTCCCCCTCTCGTTCGCTTCTTGTTTACGTTATTTTTGGGATGCGCGTAGAGTTCATAATATTCAAACGGAAAATTAAATGAATATTTATTTTTGTATGAAAATAAAATCTAAAAAATTATCAAAAATCGTAGAACAAATGTTGTTAAGTTTACGATGTTAGCTATCTTGTCCTGCGAGGTTGCTGGTGTTTTACAAGTAACCCTGTATAATATATATCTTGACGCGTAGAGAAAATTTACATATTAAATATACTACACATTATAATATATTATACATAGCATGTTCTCTATTTTTGGTTAAAACCACAGCTGTTTTAAAATCCATAATATATAAAATTGTGGTTAACAGAACGTTTTTCCATATGAGTGGTGACAGTTAAGGTTTTTACCGTTTTTTACTATTCTTAAATTGGTAAGGAGAAGTGAAACTGATTTTTTATACCTACGAATTTTGAACTGATGCTTGCTTATATTACGTATAGTCTATATATATATAAATGAAACCCGTTTCGCGTTGTCACGGCATCACGTGTGAACGGCTGAACCGATTTCGATAATTCTTTTTTTATTATATTCCTTGAAGTACGAGGATGGTTCTTATGTAGAGAAAACGCAAATATGTACCACGGGCGAAGCCGGGGCGGACCGCTAGTATTAATATAAAAAGTAGTTTTTAATTCTATCCGACTGCTCTATAAAACTTAACCCAAGTTTTTCGAATGTATGTATTGTTTGCAACTTGCAAGTAAAATGTATGAATTTTACATTCAAAGATGACTTCTAAATTGGAGTAGTTACCTACATTTTTTTTAATATAAGATAGTAAATAGTTACTAAATTGGAAATTTATTTCTTTCAAAACCTATCGAAATGCTGTTTCTACTGACAAGTGAAATCAATAACTACTTAATATCTCAAAATATGTATATAAGGGATAGGATGGAAAAATATTAAAAGTAGCCTTACCTATAAGTTTAGTAACCCGGATAGAACTAGTTAAAATACATCAATGTTACTACTAGAAACATTAAGACAATAATGGTGCATCTACACATACGTAATCTACATAAAGGTCACTCATAACGATCTCATGGAGATAATAATATAAGTACTTGTTTATAGCTGTTGTATGCACTTGAGGTTGGTTAAGAAAGTCGTAGAGTTATACCGACTTCAAACAAAGATGTATTCTGTTATAATTTATAGTTTTAGATATATTTTTTAACAAGTTATGATTCTGACATATGTATTTGGAAAACATAAAGGTAAGCAATAGATGGTGTGGAATGTTTAATAGGCACCTTATAGTCAAAGAGTAGAAGAAATTCAATTTACTTATAGCATGTAGATTTGCAATGAAAAACAGTTGTTTGATATCCAAGATAATATTACTTTTTCGTATCAAGTGTAAAAAGATAATTGCGAACTATAATACAAATTAACATAAAATTGCAGGTAAAAACATAATGGCTTATGACATTAACTTTTTTACTTGCAATACTTACTATCTTATTATCATGAAGGTATTCTTCAATTTAATTAGGTCTTGAGATAAATAGGTAGGTTTTGAAACGAAGTTTTCAGAAAAAAAAAATTGGTTGTCTGTAAAGTCGGTTTACTGACGATAGTTGAACGTGACAACGGCCTATTGTGCTTCTTTGTCGCTCGTTCCGCGCTCTCGCTTGCCTACATGGAACGCCTCAGAGCGAGGTAACGCCGCATGAGTCATGTTTTTTCGTGCGTGCAGCCGGCTATCGAATTATAAGACGTTGTCACGTCAAAAATATATCAGTATATTATAGCAGGCAAGCACTAAGCATAGGTAGGGCATCCAATCCCGCAGCATTTTTATGATCTCGGTATTTGCGGGATTGATATTTCTCAATCCCGCGGGATCTCGGTATTGGCGGGATCCCGCAAATGTGTATGTGGTACATTAAATTGTATATTAGTAAATATAGTGTAAGGATTGAAGGATACAAAAGAAATAAAAATCAACATAGCTTTATTAGTTTTAATTATCAAATCAAGCAAGAAGTACGATTATAATGAGTAATGACATATTATTTTTTTTGGAAATGTTTTCGTAAGATACATAATGTATCATCTGCCAGGCTGCTGCGAATATGTGAAGCTAAATATCCGGCAGCTGAAAAAGCCCTCTCGGCTTCTACACTAGTGGGCGGAATGCATTTAAGTGCATTGTATGACAAAGGTAAATATTTGCCTAGTGTACCTCCAGATTCATACAAAGTCATCTCTTTTTTTATTATGGAGTCAATAGAATTGATTTGGCACAATGTGCGCCTAGGAGAAGCAACTGAAGCCAAGGTAAGTCCCGCAAATCCCGCGGGATCCCGTGCATGTAATCCCGCATTGTGCGGGACTGAAAAATGATGCGGGATCTCGGAATAACGAGATCTCGGAATACCGGGATTGGATGCCCTAAGCATAGGTATCACTAGATAGTATAGAAAAACAAAGCCGATGTCGCTGTCTCTGTCCCTATGTATGTAAATCTTTAAACTAGGTACGCAACGGATTTTTATACGATTTTTTTAAATACATATATAGCAAAGTTCTTTAGGAAGAAGCGAGCGATGCCGCGAGGGGAAAGCTATACGTACTTAGAAAACGTGCCCTAAGTCAGAAACATCCGCTCTTCCTTGAGACCAGAGTTCGAGGGCCAAGTCAATATATTTTTGTTTACACAAATTAATTATTTTAAATAATATATTGAATAGGCCGGATTTTACTAACGAGGAAGTATTTGCAAGTTTGATCGACCAAGAAATTATCATAATGAATAAAATGAGCCTATTGCCTCTCAATAATAATGTTCTGGTGATGTTTGTAGGGTTCCGCATCCAAAGGGTAAAAATGGGACCTTATTACTTACACTTCGCTGTCTATCTATCTATCTGTCCACCTGTCAACAGGCTGTATCTCATCAACCGTAATACAGTTGAAATTTTCAAAGATTATTTATTTCTGCTGCTGCTATAACAACAAAAAATAAAAATCGAGCTTACGCAACGGTTAGCACAGTCATAAATTGGTTGGCTATTTTTTTGCAGTTGTTCTTCAGCCTAATAGTACGGAACCTTAGTTTAACGAGTCCGACACGAACTTTACCGATATTATTTTTATTATGGTTTTATACTTGAAGATCGAATTTCTTCACTATTCCTTGGTATAAAAGGTAGATAATACAAAATCAAAATAAAGATATTAAAAACTTCATTCGGCGGCATTGGTATAATTTTATTGCAAGTTTAGTAGTAATTAAAACACGTGTATATTTTATTATGAATTTAAAACAGTTAATGTTTTTTCAACACATTAAGTGGTGTTTTTATTTACGTTATATTCTTCAGCCTATTTTGCCTCCTACAGGGACACAGGCCTTCTTTGAGGGTTTGAGCCATAATCCAGCAACCTTACCATGTGAACTGTTAGATATCAAATATTATCTAACTTTTTGGTTATAATGACCGATATTTAAGTCGTTTTCTTCAGCAATTAGATCTGTGGCCACTAGCCATATCTTCATACATCAATATTGTGTGGAAAAGTAAAAAAAAAAAACAGTTTAATTGATCGTTCGAGCTTCCCATTTTTGATTGTAAGTGCGAAGTAAAAATATTATCCCGTGTTTCGATCGAGTATGTTGAATAGCTTACTTTTTTATGCAGCATCAGTCAATGACCAATGACGAATGACCATCATAAACAGAGGTCAGGAAGTGTGAAGTCAAATGAAGGATTTTATGATTACGGAAATTTTACAGAATAATCTGAGTTAGAAATCGCGGACTGTATACTTATTATAATATGTAGTTTTATCCTTTCTTTTCTACGTTGCGGATAATTTTTAACAATACCCGCTTACCATTGCTATTGAAAGTGGCAAGAATAAACACGGTTTTCACTGATTTCAGTAGATAGTGTCACCGTAAAAATAGTATACTGTGATACTACTGACTACACTACTTTAACCTGAAGATTGTCCTGTCTATATGTCTTATATGTACATATTATATTATAGTTGTATTTAGAATCTTTCGAGTGAGCGTGTCAAAGCAAAGAATATATAATAGTACTACGACAAAGAAATATATCTTATTTTTTTAGTTACCATCTGTTTTAAAAAAGTACTATTTCCAGTATGAGACAGTAATGGCGCGATAGGACCTATATAGTTCTGTCTCTTTCCCACAATAGAATTAATACTGCTTTAAGATGGCATGCCGGCATGGTAACCCTGGCAATCCTATTTTAGAGTGTACAATAAAGCATTCATTCATTTATTTCTACCTCCAAATAATGAACTTGACTGATTGTATCTTGTTTCGCGTAGGTATCACAGGTCAAGGGAGATCGGGGAAAAATACTTTGTTGATAAATGATAAGTGTAGCACATATGTTTTACATGCATTTATTATGTGCATTAGTGAAATCTGAATCCCTGAATTTTTGCTTTAAAAATTAAAAAAAACCTGGCTTTGATCGCTATCTAGCGGTACCTAACTATTGACTTATTAACACGTTAGCTGCGGCACAGATATATCTGTACTTTCCATTACTGCGTTACGGGTCGTTTTAAACCTTGTCCTATACCAGAGATTGTGGCGGCACGAGGCATATTAAACCCCACCGCCCGTAGGAGACCAAAATCCTTTTTTTGGCGCCAAATAAGACAAAGTGTGCGGCTTTTGTCGTGATTATTATGAACAATGAGTTTATTAACCTAAATCTACCGCCGCCCGTGGTTAGATTAGTTAGTTTAGATTCTATGGGTAAAATAAAATGTGGGGTCTGATGTACCCCATACCGCACTGAACAATAGCAGTTTTTCATATAATTTAGTGATGGGAAAAGAAATATCGATTTTATTTAATTGTATTTATTTATCAAACTTATGGATGTTTTTCATTAAACAGGCCAAACAATAATATTTTTTGCAACCAGTGCATTCTGTGAGAATTTTCTTTACTTTTTTGTCGGCCTCACGACTTGTTAAGAAGGTGCGGAGTTTTTCGTAACATCCTACACATCTCCTCTTCTTTGATCCCTTTTCGAGATGATGTGCCTTGTTTGTAGTGGGTTCTGAAAAGTAAGGTCGAGCTGAGTAAATTAGGGTAAGAGTTAGATAGACTCGGGTAAAGTTGGGTAAAGTTGGTTAGAGTAGAGAAGAGTTGTGTTAAGTTGGTTAGAGTAGAGAAGAGTTGTGTTAAGTTGGTTAGAGTAGGGAAGAGTGGGGTTGACTTGGGCAAGAGTTAAATTTTGATGAGCCATACACCGATTGCCGGGTGTTTTGGATTTGCCGCTAGTTGATTCAATGAACAAACACACTAATAGTAATCATGATTATCAACCTATTTGAAGAAAGTTACTCAACATGTCACATTCACGTTTCTATTAACGATATTTATTATAACGAGTAGTTAGGATGTTTGAAAATTACCTGTATCCACATCCAAGTCCTTCTTTGTAAAAGCTTCAATAAGTTGTTCCACAAATAGTCTCGAATGCGTTGCACAACACTAACCGCGTGAAGCTAGCTTAGGGTGCGGTACGAGGTGCGCGGGCTACGAGGTGTTCGCAACCTCGTTCCGCACTGTGTTAGAATTTTTATTTGTTCAGTGCGGCACGAGGTCTAAGAAACCCGGTATTAAGGTCGGTATACCATTGAACTAGGAATCAATAGCACATCTCAGATATATAGTTATCACTTTCCTACACTGAACCAGATGGAAGTTATGCCTCCCGCACGACAGAGAAGTTTAAGTTTTTTACTACCGCTATAACGACGAGACACGGACAGGGTGTTTCAAGCCCTGTTTCGCAGCTAACGTGTTAATGTATATTTATTTTATTAATGTATTTGACTTAAATTTAAAATAATTTTGGACTTTAAAGATAAAATTATTATTTGTTTAGCTGTAAGATTATGTATTTGTAATTTCATATGCCTAACAGGCAGATTATGGCGGGACTTATGTTTGTATAAGATCTGAATTGTACCCATATTCATGAATAAAAATATTTGAATTTGAATTTGAATTTGAACCTAATATAGCATTTAACAAAAATCATTCTAGGTTTATAGTGTTTTTTTTATAGTATGAGTTATAAATAATTTTCATGTATTGTAACTTAAGCTTTTATTGTACTTATCGTATAATTTGAAGCTAAAGCTGAACGTTTCAAACTATAGTTTATGAAGCATAAAATGTTAATACATATACATAAACGTTTTTAACCAAGTCACAGAATAATTATATAGACGATTTGTTGATTCTATATTATAATTCGTGATTTGCATTTTGCTTAGTCGTCATTCTTGTTACGATCTTTTTTGCTAACTTTTTCATTCAAAAATCAATCACCCATATTGTTAATTTTCAAGAATAGTTCTTACTCCAAACACGTCTTCTAGAACTAAATATCTTTCAAACTGTTTTCTCCACTATCAAATTCTGGCCGTAAATAACGATAGAGATAAAGAAGAAAAAAATAAATCTTCTATAAATAAATCATAAGTGACCTATCCTTGCGTGTGGACCACGTGTGAGAATTTATTATCAGCTGATGATAATATAAATTACTTCGTATTTGTGCGAATGTTTGTGAGGATGCACGTATGTATGTTTGTTACTTTTACGAAAAACTACTGGACAGATTTGGATGAAAATTTAGAGTAGGTAATAAAGGTTTTACATCAGAACACAATATGAGCTATATAAATACTTGATTTCGCCCGTGGTTTCGTCGCGAAACCGCACTGGAGTGCGTATGCAAAAAGTAGGTATGTTGTATTTTAAAACAAAAATGTGGTAAGTAAAATTTTGAAACGACACGTGACTTGCTATTTTCGCATAAGTACATAAGTACATTGAAGTACGTATAATACTTTTGTAGGAATTATTATAATAAACGAAGTCCCTAATCTAATTTATGGATCATTCAATGTAAATATAGTGACAATGTCGTCAACAGTTCAAAGTGACACGTACTTACTGTTACAGTTTTGATTTTAATTTGGAGTTTTTTTACTTTATTCCAATTATCACCGAATTTTATTTTAAACCGACTTCAAAAAAGGAGGTATTGAAGTAGATTGTATTTTGTGGATTTGTTGCGTCTGATCTTTCGACTGGGTGAACCGATTTTGATTAGGTATTCTTTCTTTATTT
Source organism: Colias nastes (assembly GCA_907164665.1). Lineage (NCBI taxonomy): Eukaryota > Metazoa > Arthropoda > Insecta > Lepidoptera > Pieridae > Colias > Colias nastes. The sequence goes on along the minus strand of CAJQZM010041997.1, from coordinate 6,710 downwards.
GAAAGCTAGTGCCTTTCGGTTGTCCACTACTGACAATTTGAAGGTAGTTTAGTTTTTTGTAATAAAATAATTATTTTTTTATTTTATTTACTTAGTTATACCTACTCTATACCAGATCCTTGTGTAATAATATCCTTGTGTAATAATATCCATGAGTCAAGATATCTTTAATGATCGTGAGAATCTATAACTGTAAACAATTTTTTTCTAATCGAATCAATTAATCATTTATCTATTGTAAAACAAATAGAAGCATGAATTCAAAACAAATCAATAAAATCTCAACAAACAATGTCTTTTTGGCAGAATGGTTAACGCGCGAGTAACCAGGGTGTCTAGGGTTCATGTTACAGAAGCCTAATAACCTACTTACCAGTAAAAAAATCGATCAGAGAAACAGATGTGAAATGATTCCCCCATACCCCCAAAAGGGAGTCATATAGCTGTTTTGTTATCTGTGGTCATACGTACATAATAATATTACATAGTACTTTATTATAGGAAGGTTAGGTATAAGAAACTACAGGCGGTAAAGCTTATGATTTACATTGTTTTATGCGTAAGTTTACATAAATAATAAAAAAAAATATACCTACCTACTTATAACTTAAAACTTTAATCGCATTTAATGTACCTATAATACATAATATCCGATTATAATGAGGAACCATAATCTGATTGAATAAATTTTGATAATGTAGGTAGGTATTTTATGCAAATTATAAAGAGGTAAAATCTGTTCAATATTCTATTATGTAATAAATAATTTATAAACGTAGAAACCTTACTGTTAGTTAAAAATATTAATACAGTCAACTTAATTCAAAATTTATTTTAAAATTCGCGGTAAATTTTGAATAAAAATTGGAATTTTCACACAACTTACTTAAAAAAATCAAATTCCAGTGGTATGCGATTGATATTGACAATAATAATAAATATACAAAATAAAATAAATTTTAAACGAATTAATACATAGGTAAGTAATATTATACTCCATTTTACTAAAATTAATTAAATAAAAAAATAAAACATTACTCACGTTTAATAAATTCCTCACGCTCCCTAAGTAGTGATTTTATAACATAACAAATGAAAACAACTCCAACAAAAAACGCAATGATTAACATAAATTAAAAAAAAAACTGAACACAACACAACACAGCCATTGAAAAAAAAAAATTCAAAAATGCACGTCTTCCCGCCAACTATTTAGCCGACGAGTGTTCCTTAAGAATTAATCAGGTAGTCGATGTCAAGAGAGCGCTAATAAAATCTATTCCAAACGTCATAACATTGCGATTAAACGTTACTGTAATTATTAATTAGTGGTGATCAAGTGCGCATCATTTTATTTTACGATGAATTTGTTCGAAAACAGGCTGACAAGCATGCTTCTTTCACGCGGACTCGCGAGTCGCGTTTGACAGCATGCTGCATGGTTAATGTTTCGTTATTTAAAAAATAAAGCGAGGTTGCCCTTGAGACTGATTGGACGTCCAATCGTACAAAAAATATGTAGAGCGGCTTGCAGCGCTTTTTTCAATGGAATTTTATAGAACTATCGTACGATCTTTGTGAACTCATGCCTACTGATATGATGTTTATGCCAATCATAATAATATAATAGGAGACTACTTATATTTGGATCAATATTTCCTGAGCAGTAGTCGAGCATTGTATCCATATTGTATCTCATTAAAATAATGATGTATTACGAGAAAAATATTACTAGTGTAATGTAGTCGGAAATAGAAAATCCTCTAGTTTACATATAATAATATCATTGCGAAAAATACCAAAATTATGGTTACAATAATATAGTAGGTAGTAGGTATAGGTATAGTTGTTTTCTTATCAGAAGAATTTTATCAATATAAGATACAATATAATAATACAGGTGATAATATAACTAACTTATAACAGTTAACCGTATCGGTATCTCTCAAATTAAAAAATGTTTACTGTTTAATTCTTAATTGAAGTGGGTATTTACATATAGTTAGTTACGTATATTATTTTATTAAAAAAAAATAACGTATGATCGTATTTATTACTCTATCAAATTTATTTATATAACAACTAAAAGTATTACATCAAATAAAAAAATAGCATATATTATGTATACTTATCTACTTATACTAATATTATAAAGCTGAAGAGTTTGTTTGTTTGAACGCGCTAATCTCGGGAACTACTGGTCCGATTTGAAAAATTCTTTCGATGTTAGATAGCCCATTTATTGAGGAAGGAGGATAGGCTATAATATATCATCACGCTAAGACCAACAGGAGCGGAGCAATGGGGTGAAACCGCGGGGAACAGCTAGTATACAATACAGGGATTTGTACACACAGTACAAATCCCTGTATTGTATGTTTATGTTTTTTTATTTCATAAGACGATAATTCAGTTACCTATTGGAAGCATTCCGTGTGAAAGGACAAATATGGGAATAATATTCCATTTGAGTATTTTTAAGCTATTGCATAGCTTCTATCGCGGGCCTTGAGCGCGGGGACCGAATCCAGAAATTCCGTAACGAAAAAACCTCACGCTCCCCACTCCGACGGGCACGGAGGTGTGGCTTGAAGGCATAGCATGCAGTAGCTTTACCGCGGCAGTCCCCGAGTCCGAGTGCCACACGTCTTTTTTTTTTAATTAGTGCCCCATAATCTGGCGAATAAACTCTAAGGAATAAGCCTCTAAACTGTTTTTAACGTTATAATAGGATGTACAGTAGATTCACATGTTAGGTAACTATATTATTGCAATAAAGAGGAGTTAAAATACTTAATTATTGTTAACAAAAAGCTTAAACGTCTTCAACATGTCCGAACTTTAATAAAATGGGAATACACGGGAGGCACCATCTTTCAAATAAAAAAGTATCAAAATCGGTTCACCTAGTCGAAGAATCGGTGGCAAAGTCAAGAAAATATTATGAACGTACAAGAATTTTTTATATTATTACACTAGCTGTCCCGACAAACGTTGAACTTCTGCCTTACTCCTAACCACAGAACATAATATTATAGGAGCTCCTAACACTTAAAAGGCTATGAAAACTAAATGTTGGCCGATTCTCAAACCTACTCGATATGCGTACAAAATTTCATAAATATCGGTCAAGCCGTTTTCTACATGTTCTTACTTCTTCTTTCGGAATATTAACGTATTATTTATATGAACGTTGATGAATAATTTGTAAAGAACGAGTTCTTAGCAATATAGGTACCTGTTAAACTTAAATCGATTGATGTAAGATGTGCGAGAATCATGAAATCACCATGAAATCAATCGAGACAGGTTTAAGGTTGTATGACAATTTGTGATGAATTTTCAACTTCCAGTTTTATGCGTAGATACCAGTAGTAACACCTCATAAATAATATTTTTATTTATACATATTTTTTGAAGTGAAAACTTCTTTAGCGGCGTTGAGCACTTTTTCTGTAATGGGTATAAAATCTTAAACTCGCGTCAGGACACGTGACCTGATCGAAAAAGCGTAAGACGGATACCATTCCTAAATATCAAACATGCTCAACGTTAATAATCAAGTTTTCACTTCTGCCGGCACTCCCGGAGTGCAACCCGTCTTTTTTTTTTTTCAATGGAAGGAATCGTGAAGGTATCTTTTTTTTACAGAGTAATGAGAAATAATACTGTAATATTTTTTAATCTACCCTATTTAATTTGACATTAGGCCAGAGCACTAGGCTAGGGATGGCGATTCTTTACGAAAAAGATCGATTTTTAAATCGATTCGAATCGTAGTCTAATGAATCGATTCACGAAAAAATCGAGGCCTACAAGATCGATTCTTAAAAAATCGATCTTTTTTTCAAGTTTGCATTTACAATGTAAATTTGTATCAATTTTACTAAAAACAAGATTAATATTGCAATTAACGATATCTTATCAATAAAATCAGGGAATTCAAAAATAACAATTATTTTTATTACCGTATCAAACTATAAGGTCAACTATAAAAAAAAAATAAGTAGGTATTTATATACTGAATGTTTTTATTGATTGCAAAAAAGTAAAAAATAAGGTAAGAGTTAAAAGTTTAAATATTAAGCATTGGGAATTATAACTGGGAACTATAGTTCCCAATGCTCAATATCTAAACAAACGTAACTTTTTGACGTGACAACGTCTTATAATTCGATAGAGCCGGCTGCACGCACGAAAAAACATGACTCATGCGGTGTTACCTCGCTCTGAGGCGTTCCGTAAGGCCTTGAAGTGCAAGCGAGAGCGCGGAACGAGCGACAAAGAAGCACAATCGGACGTTGTCACGTTCAACTATCGTCAGTAAACCGACTTTACAGACAACCAATTTTTTTATTAAAGAGAGGCGAGTAAAGGATACTAAACATACAGCCATCTCGCGAGTTTATGAGTAGTTAACTCTTTAACCGGCAGCACTCTTATAATTCAGGCACATTCAACTAAATGCAAATAATTGTATGGTTTATACCAAAACAGAAAAAATCGAATGTCGATTTTCAAGGGTGATATATCGATTCAGTGAATCGACACAGTACTTCATATCGATTTAAAAAATCGATATTTTCTGCTCGAAAAATCGATTCTTCGATTAATCGATCTCAGATCGCCATCCCTACACTAGGCCTTATGTCATTTGTCACGATTCAGTGATCACGAACGTCAATTTTGTAAACAACTAAAAGTGAAGTGAAAGAATAAACTTATTTTTGTTTAATTTAAGTTCTAATGTGATAAATCAGCTATGGATAAACACAATAACGATATATTAAACTTTGAACAGGCGTTAAACAAAAGAAGTGGACATAAGGTTACTTTATTATACGATAAAACAAGAATCTTAACAAATACATGTAAAATAGAAGATGTTATTTCGAATGTTTCTAAGCAAATAAAAGCAATACAAAAGGCAGATGTGGTGAAAAAGGTTCCAAGACAATTAGAAAAATCAAATTTAATAAAACAATCGGAATTTTTACCACTTAATGTACTGTCAGATAAGGTAAATTTACGCAGTTAATTTTCATAACTTTACTTTCCTGATGCTTTCCTGCATGTATCTTAATTTTAATGTCTTCATTTAGTTTTATTCGAAATTTATCTACTCTTTACGTTTCATAAACTATGTCTATATGAATTTAAGTATTTCTTTTGTCAATGTTAAAGTTTCTTGATATTCCTATTCATCTTTTAGATATCATATCATAATGGTTTCTCATTTAATTTAACATTAAACATAAGTAGTTAATATCATTGCCTTTATTTCAATTTATAAAATAGAAATATACATGATTTGCAATTTCTGATGTTAGGTATGGTTAGATCAAATTACTGCCTTCGTCGATTTTATATCCACTGTGAGAACATTCTTTTAGTGTTAATTTTTAGACCATACTCCTCCATGTTGGCTAAATGTAGATGTTTTATATTGTTTGTGATGTTGTTTTGTGATTTATGTATCTCGGAGATGTTATGTCATGGTTGAGTGTGAGTTAGTGATAAGAAGGCAAATGGATACTTGAATCTTCCTGATCATAGAGACTGTTTAATTAGTTATTATCAAATTTAGAGTGTGAATGATAAATAATAAAAATTCTAAGTAATTGGAGATGAAATGTAATTTCAATTTAAATTTTCTTGAAGCGTAGTAATATCTTAATTTTATTAATTGTCCAAGTCAAATCAGTATTTAGATTTTCGGAATTATTTAACGTCACTCATAATATAATGAAATAGCAATGTCTGAATATATTTTAATCAACTCAAATAGTTTTATCAAAAAAGTAGTACTTATAGTTCCTTCAAGAACTAACTTTCTAAGCAAAAGCTGCAGCCTCGCTGCTGGTTATAAGTTTCATAAAAATATGTTGCTTATATATTATATCAATATCGTAATTTTAGTAAGCTTGTTACCTTTTGCCCAGGTTGCCTGGAAGAGGTCACTTCTAAGTGATAAGGCTGCCTAATAAACTATACTGTTTTTTTGTTTTGTATAAATTAGCAATAAGTTTCCCATGTATAGTTTTATTAAAGAGTAATGAATAAATACCAATACTCTCACATCTATTATAATTTCATGTGTTTAATTCATTTCTTTTAAACTTCCAGGTACAAAAACAAGAGATACAGAATAAATTCGAAACACAATGTGTTACAGATACACAATTGATAAATTTAGTTGATAATGCGGAATCATTAGCTGCTCAAACTGGTATCACACAAGAATTTGAAACAACATTCTGTCATAAAACTGATAAAAGTGTTGCTAAAGAATTAATAGATACAGGGCAAAGTACAGATAAAAAAGAAACTGTTAAAAATGAAGCTGAATTCATAGAAAATGAACAAAATACAGTATCAATAGGTCAAAGTGGTGTCACACAGGAATTTGATACTACATTCCATTGTAAAGCTGATGTAAATATAAATAAAGAATTATTAGAAACTGGGCAATGTATTAATGTTATAGAAACTGTAAAATGCAAAGCAGAATGTATGCAAGATGAACCAATTAAAGAGAAATCCAATGAAATTCAAACAACACATACACAACACAAACGGAGTAAAAATATTTTAAATGATTATGAGCAAGAGATCTGTGATATCTTTGATAATTCAGATACTGAAGATAATTTAACAATTTTCGAACCATTAGAAGATAATACTACTAAAAGTCCTATTTTAAATAAAGT
>CAJQZM010041996.1:0-41591 GCA_907164665.1 Colias nastes | reverse complement strand
AAAAAAAAAAAAAAAAAACAGCTAGTATGGATGGTAAGACAAAGCCATAATTTCACAAAATGTATTCCATTTTAAATTTTCTATTTATAGAGAACTTGGTATTCAAATTTTAAACACTGGTATAGAAAGCTCTTTTATAGTGGCATGCGATGACGTGAGAATTTCAACACCCTGTAACAAAACGTTGGGGCTGATTAAATTCTTGCAACCTTTCGCGTACCAACCTCATAATTAAGGCGTCAAATGTTCCTCTTATACTTTAAATACCTCTATTATAAAATTGATAATTTAATCCATGCATGAGTAATTGCTGTGGAATTGTACAACTGGTCAAGAAGACGAACTGACAGATATTAATATTCCTCAGATATAGTATTGATACAAATTGTGTAAAAGCTACTAAAGATAACTTCGAAAGTTCAAACTCTACCACCTTACTATTTGTAAGCAAACTGAATCCGTAAAGATTTATTCGTTTCACTAACTTGTATCTAACGTTCGGTTGTCGTGTTCCCGTACCTCGGTTACCCTCCAAGAAAATAAAAAGGGACTAGTTTAATTCCCGATATAAATTACACTAATTGCAAGAGTAAACGCTACAAAATGTCTCGGCAAATAAACACGACCCTACAAGACAGTCTGGAGCGCGAAATATTTGTAGGCAACACACACTTTACATTAACCTAACAAAACTAGAGGCGTGTTTACATAGCAAAGATACTCGTAATTGACTAAGGGAATCGCATTAGCAATTTTATGTAAGGAAGAACGCGGCGAAGCGCGAAACTGTTATACAATTTACATTCAGGGCGCGTTCTTGTTTTATAACACGAACTTGTTATAAGCTGGAGATAACAAAATGTGGGTAACTGGATCTCATGGTTGTGAGGGGTTTTGTTGGAATTTCACAAACGTACAGATACGAGAATTGGGTACTTTGAACTTTGCTCGGTATGTACTGTGAGGATAGATCCTCACAGTACATACCGAGCAAAGCACACTAGAGTGTATATTTACAGCTTTTATGTGAAACAATGTAGGGATATAGGATTGTTATGTGCACTGATAGGTTCCCAATTGTACCTCTTTATATAAAATAGTTTTAACGGTCTTTTAATAAGTAGTCTAGACTATCGAGAGATCTTAATCTAAGGACTATCGGGTAGTTAAGTGTCTCATTATGGACCATCGACTAGAAAGGAAAAATTGCATTAAGTATCTTATAAAAACGCAGTGTCTTATAAAAATATATGTAGAAAATGTACCTATAATACTATTTATGACATGATAATCAAGTTAAATATATTTACAGTTTTGTGGTTTTCTTATTAAATTATCTTTATCGTTTTACTAAATGCAAATCGAGTTCAAATAAGTGGTGAATTATTTGTGCAAATCGCGTGGTTGCGAGGCGTTTTCGCGATCATTGGCTACACAAGCATTGTTGTCTAGTTTACAGTCTAGACGAAAAGCAGACGAAATACCTGGGTGGTGTTCTACTTCCGAGAAATAAACGTTGAGTTTTGGTGGAAATTCTTATTTATCTATTTTAAATTAAAATAGCTTTCAATTCATATTGTTATTATTTTGTTGTCTTTTAAATGTAGGAATTCATTAATAAGTTTATTTACTGATTCAAGCACAATTCGTGTAAAGTATTTTATTAATGTATTGGTAGGTATTCAATCTATTTGAAAATTTTGAAACTGAAATATACTTTACTTAGCTAATTAGTAGTATTAGTATATATGTAAAACTACAACTATTTATTCTGTGTGGAAAAATTAAAGGATAGAAAAACAATGATCATGAGGTGGGCTACCAAAGTGGCGTCTCTTTAAACCACTAGTCCATCTCTACTATTACTTATAAAATGGTTATTATTCTTTTAAAAAAGGTGATATAAATTTCATTTAATTATTAAATATTTGTTCTATTCCGCTCTATTGTCGAACCTCACCGCATTGGGCGTGTCTAGGTAACAGATTGCCGCGCCCGCGCCGTTAATGCATCACTTCTTATCTTCACAAATGCTCTTTTGCAATGCACCTCGAATACAATGGGGAGTTAACTAATGAATTCTTGAATGTAGAGCAAATTTCGGATTGTTGGTATATTCTTAATATGTATTGTTCCTTTGGATATCACGAAGTATATGTATTGGAATTGAATAGTTTGCTTGTATTTTGTGCGTAATAGTTTGCTTGAATAGTTTGTTCGCTTTGTTGTACTCTCTATCATGATTAATTGATTACATTTTTAACATCAATACAGTATATCGGAATCACACATAAGTCACCTACTACTACTATAGCCAGTATTTTGTAACGTTTTTTCTTATCTGAACTCTACAACGTTTAGCAGTAACTTCTAACTAACAAAAAAAGAGCGTGTGTGCCGAGCACACGTGTCAGAAGTAAAATATCTTTAAGATACGTGACGGTATTGCCATGACGCGACCTTGAAGTTTTACTCTCAACGCGCCTAAAGAAGTTTCACTTCAATGAAATAAATAAAATCATTCATATTATATGCAATTTTATTAAAACCAACTTGTAACATTCATCACTATTTACGACAACAAGCATGTAACACACACAAAACTCGAATTGAAACATCCCAAATTACCATCGAGTGGCAATATTTCGATCAACGTTACAAGCTCGAAACGTTAGTTCGACCGTTCGCGTGACATCGCCGACATCTCGAGCGACTTCGCTCCTATCATTTTAATTCACTTGTCTAGAGCAATGCTCGCTGTGGACACACTGTCGTTTGTCTTGAAGAACTTATCCCTTATTCTTATGATTATTTAAAATGATGCAATACAGATATTATACCCTATAGTACAATATAACATACAAAATACATCATAGTAATTGTAGTACATAAAATATATAATATACTAGTGGTCCGCCCCGGCTTCGCCCGTGGTACCTACATGTTTAAACTATCCTATCTCTCAAGTTGGATCGAACTGCACATGGTGTGCGAATTTTATTATAATCGATTAAGTGGTTTAGGAGTCCATTGAGGACAAACATTGTGACACGAGATTTATATATATTAAGATAGAGCTCTATTTATTGCTTACCCGTGGCTTCGCTCGCGTAGTCAAAAGACAAGAATTTCTGAGATAAAAAATATCCTATGGGTTATATGATTATATCCTATGTCTCAAACTATATCTCTACAATATTTCATCCACATCGGTTCAGTAGTTTAGGCATAAAGAAGAGACAGACAGAGTTACTTTCACACTTATCATATTTAAAATAGGGATATGTATCCAAAAAATATAGTTCACAACCTAGAGAGCACTAGAACACATCTCATAATTTACGAACCGTCTAACGTGTAGGTAATACTAAATCAAGCAAAAAGTTATCACCGTGTACGCACTCAATCTTCTTTCTTCTTCTTCTTCAATGAACCACACAGTAATGTCAGTATACAGTGATCCTACTCGCTAGTGTTTACTCGCTATCGAATGCAGTATAAAGGCAACATTCGATTGCTAACTCATGGTACGGGTACAATTCACCAATCTGAATACCCGTATGTACCATCCGTAACGTTTAATTATGCGGCGCTACTCGACCGTCCTCTGATAAACGACTCTCAGCTCTACTTCATGACATGTTCAGGATTTTAAGCCGCCTCTAACAATACCCTCATTTCATTAGCTATCCGGTTTAGAGCTTAATGTGATTATTATTCGTCGGTTAACCCGAAACGATGATATACCATCTAAATTGTATGAATGCTTAAATTATATGGAGCCAGTTAGAATACGCTCCGATGTCGATTATTGAAATTCATACTGGATGAAAAAAGCTCTTAAAACTGAAGAGCAGACAGCTATTTAATACGTTTGATCCGATTGGGAAATTGGAGTTTTTATTCGGAAATTATTTAATTTTCATTATTGTTTATATCATGCGTCATACAAACAATAATGAAATATAATAATATACTAATTTACATTGCTTCCTACTTCACAAGTCTAAAATATCCCGATCGATTTTAATTGACTACAAGGTTATATATCAATTAAATTATTCCACTCAGTACTTCGAGTAATGGTGCTTATTTGAAGAAGCCTGTTGGTTCACTTCACAACGTTTGAACAAATCGAATTCAAAAGACAAACTATTCAAATATTTATTTTACTATTAAAACTGCTTGATAAATGTTTGTGTTTAATATTTTTAACATGATTTGAAAAAATAAAAAAGAATAGGAAGATATAGTATATCATAGCTTAATTTATGTAATGAGCTTTCATTTTGCAAGCATTATTAATGTGTTGCCAGTGGCAAAATATTAGTCATTTTTTTATTATAGATTCTTCCAAAAATACGAGTAAGACCGCTCCTTTTAAAAATAACCGCACGAACCTCAAAATGTGCCGACATTTTGTAGAGCATTATCATAAATCTATATATTAATTACGCGCGTAAATTATTGAAAGACACGAATAATTAAGTTTCCCTATATAAATTACGTACTTGGCCTGCAGCATACATCGCGCCCGACACGTTCGCCATTAATGAAATTATACGGTAAAATTTTATCACAGCGCAGAATTTTATAAAAACCATACGCCCAGAATGTGGAACTTGGGAATATTTAACGATATTGTTCTTCGATAAAAAGTAAAGTTGAATTTTTCTTCTTTATCTATAGAAAAATGAATGAACTAGTTTTAAAGCTGCAAGGAAGGTTAACATTTTTCAAGTTTATGTATTTCTTTGGCACACACTGTAGCGTAAACGGCTTGATAGAGTTTTGCTTAAGATTTGAGAAGTGTCCTTATAATTTGTCTCAATTGTAGTTCAGTCTCAACTGAGTTGCCTTGGATAATACATTGTAACTCAGTAGGTATAAGCAAAAAATTCGTCAACCCAATCCATTGTTTTAGATCATTTACAACCATAAAATACAACTTACCACTCAAAGCCTGTTCAATGCTCATTTTGATGTGATGACCCCAAACCATGAAACTGGCATTTAGATTTGGTTCAATGTTAACATTCAACACAACGTTTTAGTCAAACTGTTATATGGCGTGCTTATACAGAGTCCAATTCTCTAATTATTTACAACCACTTACGTTAATTAAAAAGTGAAATAGGTCAGCCAGTTACAGCATGTTTAGACGTAATTTGCTGCTAATAAGTTCAAAACAAAAGGTCAAAACAGAGCTGAAATAGGCTCGTTTAAAATTAAAATTTCATCTACTTTAATATCAGAATTGTGCGATGTGTATTTTCCTACTTAAAGTTTAAATTTTAGATGGGTAAGAAAGAGATAAAACTCCGTTGTAGCCGTAAAAATATTAAGATCTTCATTACCTAAATGTTAATACCAAGTTTAAATATCCTTTACCATCAAAGTAATGACATAATTAATGTTCAGTTTCGTGTTTAAATTATATTCATCATTAATTTTTGTTTGTTATGACTTAAAAGTTATAACGGATGCGTTATTCATTAAATTGATGTTATGTTGGTTACACATAGTATCTAGTTTAATAGTAAATTGGATGATTTTTAGCAAGAAATATTGTTTAAGGGACTGCACGGGCACGAACGGTCTATGTTCAAATTGTTACATTATTATTAACTTTAATTGCAATTAGTCAGTGCAAAACACGATAATGGTTCACCCAATTTAAATACTTACATTAATTCTTTTCATACCAAGTAAAGTATAAGTATCCAATCCAAGACCGTTTTCATACGCAATCGCCTTCCTCTATAACCTAGATTTTCATAACATTTTAATGCATATATGCTATATTGTTTCCTGTGTTTAATTTGGGAGTGTTTGACGTTTAATAAAAATCTACTATATAAAAATAAGTCGGGTTTTCCTTCCTGACGCTATAACTCCAGAAGGCACGAACCGATTTCCACGGTTTTGCATTCGTTGGAAAGGTCTCGGGCTCCGTGAGGTTTATAGCAAAGAAAAGGTGTCTCTGGTGGCGAAACGGAGTTCGCCCGGTTTGCTAGTTATATATATAATTACGTCTTACTTTAATCACATAAATCCTAAGTTTTTAAATGTTATATATTTACGGTTATTTTTGTTATAAAATGTTATCAAATTCAGAATGCACAAAACCGGTTGCAATGTTGAATGATATTATAAAACATATTCGCGCGATTGCGAGCGTTCAGAGAATTTTAACAGGAAAATTTCATTATCCAAAGCTTTATCAAATAACCCGTGTAATGACCGCGGCCGCTGCATTTCCATTTTACTAACTCGATTGCAATAATTCCCTAAAATATATTATAAAAACATTCATGCTTGTAAGTAAATAAGCTTCCTTAAAATAACTATGCAGTGAACTTAAGACAAACAAGTTTTGAGATAGTGAAGTACGGGAGAGAAAATTTGTTGAGAAACGACTCAACAACAGAGGGTACTTACATTATTCTCGAGCGCCTTAAGATGGAGAGAATAAGGAATAATAAATACATATAAGTATAGGTAAGAAGTAAGAAATTGATATTTTTGGTTTTTATGGCATTCAAATGCTTTATAAATATAAATTTATAAAGAATAGAAAAAATTCGATCACGAGGCGGGACTCGAACCCGCATCCTTTCGCGCCATTCCGGGGCGGATGCCTGACCAACTCAGCCACTCGTGAGTTCACGAGTCCCGCCTCGTGATCGATTTTTTTCTATTCTTTATAAATTTATAAGAAGTAAGAAGTTTGCGTTGAAACATTTGGTTTAAATAATAGGTATACAACTATATTATTTATTTGTATCCTGAAACTGTTAATGCTTTCAAATTTCGATAGACATTTTAAGCTAGTTTTATATTATTTCATTTCATAATAATTATAAGTGATTACAAGTATTATCTTAAGGTGGTTTATTAAGAATATCTGAAAACCCTTTCTTGTAACATATTTTGTAATATGTATTTTCCCCCATCATAACGACAGCTGGAAGGAGCCCTAATTATTCCAACGGGAGCAACAATTAATGAAGTTCTTCATTACACTTAAGTGAAATCGTCGACGATGTCATTCTGGAGTAAAAACTTCAGAGCAATCTATTTTTAATTACAATTGTGTCTGCCTTTTAAAACTTTCAACTCGCTGAACATTACAACTGTTAACAAGTGTAATGAAATCTCAAATGCTTGCGTTTTCGTTTGATAAAGGCATAGAAATCTAAATAACTTGTTATTAAGATTTCTATGGATAAAGGTAATGTACACGCAACATTTTATATCAACAATAATTTTGATAAATTTATTGAAAAAAACTTTATTATACACACATTACACAACCTTTTTTCCCATCAAAGAAGGTAGAGTGCTAATGTCAACACTTTATAATCATTAATTATCAATTTTTGCTACTTTATAACTTTTTGAAGTAAAACTTCTTCAGGCGAGTTAAACGTAATATTTCAAGTTCGCGTCATGGCAATACCATCACGACATGGAGTAAGGTGACGATTTTGGTATCTTTGAATCTTGCCAAAGAAGTTTCACCTCTGACACGTGTGCTCGGCACACATGCTCTTTCTTATTTTAAATTTGGTATTTAAGGATCCCCTGCTCGTCCTTTCTAAAACTAATATATAAATTTCAGGAATTTTCACTTCAAAAATTTCATCTAAGAGACTGTGTCCACTTTAGTGCTTAAACGTGTTTGAATCCACCTGTCTCGCTTCAATATGCTTACATAACAAACGTAGCTCATAAACCCTCAGAAAAATAGAGAATATTTTGCTTTCATACAATAATCAAATATAAGACCAATACAGCTCCATTCACGTGAGATAATACGTTATCTTACTTGATTCAATGAAATTCAATCCATATTATATGGAAGCCCTATAAAAACGATAGATGACTAGAAGCCGTATAGTAATAACTTTCTATCGAAGCGATTTCCATTAAAGGTCAACTAATAATGGCCATATGTTCTGAAGGGATAATAGGGCCCGACGTAAATGGAACTTAGTGACCTTTGGGTCGTTTCAGCCCATAATAAGGATTGGGCTTTCGGATTCACAATTAAGGGGTGAAACTTTTAATAAGCATGCAATTTTATAGCCGCCCGAGATTTATGGTAAGAGTTTGGAAGAAATTATTGCATCGTTTAAGCGTGGTTTGCTTTTATCAAAATTTGTTTAAAGTTATTATCTTAACGTACTTTCCGGAGTTCTAATTAAAATAATGATAGTACTAACCGCTGATTCAGTTGTATTAACAAATTTTAACACAATTTTACAGTATATACTGTAATTTAAATTTCAAGATGTTGAGCTTTTCTGACCTCAAGATATAAATTTTCCATACATATTTATCATTAGATAACATGCACTTACCTCCCTCGTAGATTAACCTTAATGAAAAAGCTGGGTTATTAAAAATTAACCCGCCTAAACTCGTGTGCAGGGCTGTAAAATTATTCTCATAACAACGCAATAACCTCGTCAAGTCTGTCGTACAAGGACACATAAAATTAATATTAAGTGGCGCACTAATACTTGAGTTGTATGTGAAGTCACGCGGCGTAAAGCTCCCGTAACTTTATTAAGAACGTCTTGGGATTATAGACATCTAACGGCAACATCATCCGTAAGCTGGAAAGTGTATTTTAAAATTCGTTTGTGATACTTGCAAGTTTGTTCAAAATTTTACTGTAAGAAGACATTAAAAAATATAAGGAGCTTTATTGACAATATAGTATTTTCTAGCTGTAATTCAACAAACTATAATTACAGCTAAGATGGACGTAATCATGAATAACAAAAACGTAAGTAAAGATACAGTTTCATTAAAAAATATATTATGCAATATCTATAAACAACGAAATAAGGGTGAGGTTACAGTATACTTTCTCTGGAATCGCTTTTCCGGCGCCCCTAACTATACGGACCACTATAACTAGACGCCAGCCGCCGTAAATATATAATTAACAGTAGTTGAAGTAAATTCATTTATTTTTGTAGAATCCTGAATACTTTTAAAGCACTACTAAAATTAATAATAAAAACAATGAAACACTTATTTACCAAAAACATATTACGTGAGATACAAACTAGGCTGCTAGATAACAGCCTAGTTCTAAATTTTCGTAATCCATCAAATAAAATGTTTCAAAGCAATCAAAAGTGTTATTTGTGTGGATCATTCTGTGAAAATATTATGATGAATTTCACATAATTATGATGAACTAGCTGCGCTCCACGTTGCTCTGCTTCTGTTGGTCTTAGCGTGATGATATATATAGCCTATAGCCTTTCTCGATAAATGGGCTACCCAACACTAAAATAATTTTTCAAATCGGACCAGTAGTTTTTTAGATTAGGGCGTTCAAATAAACAAACAAACAAAAAAAAACAACTCTTCAGCTTTATAATATTAGTATAGATTTCAAGTATAATTCCATTAAAATAATAATCTTTTACCAATATTTTCACGTCACTCCGCGCTATTCACACACGGCATATGTCACCAGCACGATGCTAATTGGGTCACATCACATCACATTGGAAGCAAATGGAGTCCGTGAATGGGGATTTCATGTCCAATCTCGGACATTTCAAATATTAGCTATACGCATATTGTATTAGTTTGCTCGTATATTATGGATTGCTGGAAAACATTATATTCTATTCATTGTTTGGTTTTGTAAAATTATGGCTCATGTCTTGCGCTATGGTTGATTAACCAGATAAAGATAACTCTAATATTGTTATTTTATTTTTGTAAGGATTATTTTATTCCAGGTATTCAATTCAAATTAAACGAATGGTGAATGCATTCTTTGCTTTAAGCATATTGCAAAAACATTGCGTGAATAAAAATCTAAACAATGTTTACTTATCTGCACGCCTTTCAGCTATCCTTTGTTTTCAAGACAAATTATCGTTATTTACGACATAAGATAATACACTAGCGTATCACTGACGCTGACCTAAGTTCCAATCCAAACACATCAGCTTATCTTTAGCGACAGAAAGTGCTGCGAGCATTTGTCAAACTTTAACGAAAATACACGCCATCATTAGCCAATTCTACTTGACCCATGCGAGCTCTTGGCGACAAATATAATATACACAGCAAAATAACGAGAGAGGGGTCATAATAAATCGGTTAAGCGCGACAGATTGAGGATATCTCATCTCATACATAATTCAAAAACGAGTTTGAATCGCGATACTGTACGTACCGAGTTGGTCTTCGATGCATTTTGTAGCCCCCACATGAAAGATTGCACGGAATAAATGAATATTTGTTTGCTATCGCACTCCGTTGTTTGCGCAAACTTTATGATCTCGCCGTTAAAGTTCGCTCGGGAACTGTCGATGTTGTAAAATATACGCGAACTTTGTCAGGCGTATGAATTGAAAAATAAGGTGAAATATAAAAATTATATCACGAATTTTGCCACTTCGCATTCACCGGTGATTCATGATGTCTATGTTATGGAATCGAAGCTATTTTTGGTGAAAATTTCTGCAGTAGGTAAGTATGTAACGCCATGTTCCTTTAAGAAAAATGTATTGTTTTTCTCACATCCTTTAAAAAGTTTTTATCTCTTGTTGTTTTCTATTTTGCAATAAATACAATAAACAAGTTGTTTATTTTGCTAAATTAAAGACGTGCCCAAACTCGCATATCAGTTATTTCCCTAGTAAGAAAACTTTATTCAGCCTGCAACATGCCTGCAATAACCATGCTACACCATTGCTACTAACAAAGAAACAAGCAAACAATAAATCCCAATAATAAATCTAACTTGCTATAAAATCCTTTATTACTAAAACAGTAAAACATCCGCTCATTTAAATTGTACCTATCCGCTGCCAAAAACCGTTGTGGTCATTTTATGTCTCTAAAAGTTCACAGAACACGAACCCTCCTCTGAAGCATGATGTGACGATTTCAAAACTGAAAAAACAAAGTTATGATTTCCTTGTTAGCAACGCTTCATGAAATTAACAACGGTTTTTAATTTGAGAGTGGGCGGGCTGAAAGACGACAAAGAATATTTAGTATTCAGAAATTGCTCCGTTTGATATTTCATGTGTAATAAGTACTCTTTTTTTATACGGTTTTATATTTTACGTCGTATGTGAACCCTCGCTTTTCTATAGTGATACTTTTTTGTGTAAAAAAGTAATAAATAGGTAATCTTTATTTGCCAAATTGGAACAATTAATTTGTCCTACATCATCAATTGTGTCGAATAGTCAGTTAAAATTACACTTGAGACATGAATTAATAATGTTTTAGTTATTAATTCAGATGCAATTTAAAGGTTTATTGCCTTTCCTTTATAAAATGTGCGAAAAAGGACAATACATAAATAAAAAGTGACATACGTACCTACATAAATATTGATTATTTCTCTGATAAACCTTTTAAGCCACCACCAATAGTCTCCACTTTTTACCGCATGTCATATCTATGTTCGTTGTAGGTACTTCCCACGCTGGCTATCGTCCAGAACTCACTAATGGAATTTAGTCCGTCTGTGACCAACCCCTTCACATCGAAGGATACTTGAGTGTAAAAATTATGCATCAATTCTTGTTGAATATCCTTTTACTAAGAAGCTTCTTTTAAATGCATATGTTACGGTGGACTCTTGCCAATGCCTTATAGGATATTGAGAGGATATTATTAATTTCCTAGCTCACACGTTGTGCTGGCATCCCGCTCGAAAAATATGAATATAATATTCAACATATTCTTTACACGACAGGCGTGTTTGTTAATCCCTTTTATATTGCATTGTTCCAGCTAAAGTCGCGACATTTTCCTTAATTTCTAGAATACATTTGGCATTACGAAATTCTGTTACAAGGAACAGTATATAATAAATAAATGAATATGGAAAGTAAAACGAATACTATCTACGACAAGTAATATTCTGAATCTTTCCACTATCCGTTTTTCAGCTGAATCATCTCTAGTGAATTATCAAAATTCCACGTATCTTTCATCTATTTCCTCTTAGGTATGCTTTAATCATGAATTCACAAAGTTCTTAATTAAACCCGTTAGACGTGCATATCAGTTTAATTTAAAAATAAAAAACTACGAAAAATAATCGCGTAGCGAGCGCTAGTTTAAAAAGTAAACGTCAAAAGCAGTATTAAAAGGAACGGACGGCAGTAGCAAGAAGATGATAGTCGTTAAATTTTCAATCTCCCGAGAGCTAAAGCTAATGATACCAGTGTTGGTTATGCGCTGCTTCCTGCCTCATGCCTGATAGCAGACCGATATTGAGAAAATAAAACATTTTACGCGATAGATGCACAGTTTGCCTGGCCTCTAATGAGCGTATGAAATGACAAAATTGCATGAAATACATTTCTTAGTTCTTAATATCTTCAATTACATAATTATATACTAAACTGATTATTTAAATAATAAGCTAGATGACATATATTATCCGGTGGTGAAGAGTTAATAAGAGACACATTATTGAGTATGTTAGTATTCAAACACTTTTGTAATTAATTATAATACCAGTTGTTTTATTTATTACTAGATAATTATTTTTCGGCATTTATAAGTAGGTATAGAAATAGCATATTAAGTGAAATTATATCTAGATAAACTTACGTTATAGATTCATTATCGACTACTGTTATATACGATATCATAAATTCATTAAAATTATACTTCAAGCAATAGAAGCTTTCTATTTATTTAGATTAACTTAAAGCTTCTCTTTAAACTATTAACAACTGTATACAATTTAGATGAAGAATTAGACCAAAATATATCATATAGGTATAAACAAGAGAAAACTTAATAATTTAAAGGGTTTCCAGACATGCTTTATACTACAGAGGTATTGTATAACAATTACTGTAATTTGTTCTTGTCTGATTAATGGTAAACCAGCTTAATTGAGTCAATTTGCCAAGTAGGTAAATTGAGACATTTACTTTATTTTTCATTTATTTCATAGCATTATCCAATAATATAGTTACGATACTGTATTTGTTTTTACATACCTACTAAATTCGATAAAATAAAATAAGAAATATTATACCTAAGAGGGAATACTGTCTTCTTTGTAAATCTGATAACATAGTCGACGTTTTTACTGCTACGCAAGTTTTTGGGCGCATTGGCTCAGAAATTTTAATACATTAACCAAAAGGTTAAGATAATTAAATTTCCTCCGATTGTCTCTACCTACTTGTTTCCCTTAAAATAATATAGATTTACACAGAACAAATCAACATTATCCGCTTGGCGTTTATCCTACATAGGACTACATTTGAAACGTTAGCACATAACACAGCATAATTTCTCCCGCGGTCAATTTTTAGTTTTGCCTTGCACAGGGATTTAACTCATATCTATATGTGCCTATATTTAAACGCGGTAACTACTACACAAACGACCTGCTTTCCTCCTCAAAACTAATAATACTTAAGAATCCTTCAAGGAGTTGTAAAGTACCGTAAGCTTTTTATTTATTATTCAGTTGAAAGTTTCATAGTAACCTACATAACAGAAATACGTAAAGAAGAAAAGTTTGCACAATACAAGGTCTTGTTTTTAGGTCAACTGAAAAACTAGACGGGAAACTTTTCTATTTACGATACATTGTATAAAATAACTTAACTTACGGTGGACGTAAAGTTACGTAGGTATAAATAAGGTTACATTTTTTTGTGTTCAGGCGTATTATATTCATTAGTAAGTAGAGAATCTTATTATCAAAGGAAAAAATTAGAAAGGATGGTTTACACAAAATTTGCCTCCTACTAGACTTGATTAACACGTTTGGCTTAGTAACTTGTTGTTAATATCATCTTAAAAAAATTAATCAGAGATTGTAAACAATTTCGGTTGTGTTTAAAAAACATCCTAATATTTTAGTACACGTAGTAAATATTGTTTATGTAGTTAATATGAATCGCAAATACTATATATAGAACTAAGTGAGTGTGCTTGAATGAAAAGTTTTACGATCAACATCTAGAATTCCAATATTCGCAGAAAAATGATCTCACGTTAGAGCTTCCTTTAAAGTTATTTTAAAATTTTATACAACGCCTGGTTGGAAATATTGTTAGTTACCTATAAAAGCTATATTTTCCATCAACTTATAATGGCATCAAAGGCAATATTGTTAAAGATTTATTACAGAGGAGATTTCATTAAATATGTTGGGTCATTTAATGGATTTTGGCTACTGCACTGGGGACGATAATGTTGAAGGCTGTGTTTACACTTTACAATTATTATTTATAACTTTAATCGTTTTGCAATAATGTGAAGGAAGTCGAAACTCATTTTAAATGGGGGAAAATTATCTCTACAGGTATGAAAAAATATTATTGTTTAAATGTTTCCTTGCCTAATTTTTTATTATTATATTTTAAAATGAGAAACCTGTAACTATTATTATATTCATCCATACTATATATTTAATGCATTAAAATTAAAAATGTTTATCTTTAGTTTGTTTTCTACATACAGAATATTCGGAGAAAACTGACAGTGTACCCTTACCTTAACTATAACAGCCAAGGGCCAAGGGCCACGTACATCACGTAGCGTGATATTAGACAAAGTCGAGTTATACGCATTCCACAACGGAGCTGCCTTTTATGCAATGCCTACTGCCACTTATTGGAAAGATTAACTTTGTTCTTTATCTTTTTTTTGTCAAAATATATTTTATTGACATAAAGCATTTAGCTACTATTATGTATTCTGTGCATAAAGTTCAGCACATTTTCAGTACGGAATTAGCGAAGGTTCTCCCCTTGTATTATCAAAAAAGTGTTTCTTATGTCCTACTGTGGAAAAATAGTTTTAATACTTAGTTTTATATCCCTCGAATGCTTTATAAATGAGACGTCTCGTGATGAAATTCTTTATATTCTTTTTTTTTTTTTCAAAAATTGAAAATATTTTATGATTCTGTAAAAAACATCGACGTCCACGATTAATCAAAAATCCATGACACGGTGAACAAACTTTACAGGTTTATCTATTCAATATTGCTTTGAAAAGAAACGCAAAAAAGCAGTAAAGGCTAGTACAAAAATAGACCAGCAAAACTCGAGTGCCCTAGATTAAAAACGAACTCTGTTTACACATCTCGTGCCTACGCCAGGGAAAAACATTAAATTTAAACGGATTTCTAAATATATTTAGCTTACTCTTTTTCCGTTTACGTGTCAATTCACTGTCAAATTAGGTGAGGGAATTTTTTTTTAAATGTTTTTTAGGGCAAAAACCACCGAATATGTAAGTAAGTATCTACTCTATTTATTTTTAGAACTTTTAATTATTTGAGGTTATTTTTCAGGAATGGTGATCCTGAAAAACATGTTATTTATTTTTAAACCGAAATAAAAAATATGGATAGCAATTACTTAATAAAAAAAATATTTGCGAAATATATTATTTAAACTAAGAACGTCGCAGCCCGTTCCTCCTTCGTTAAGTAAATTTTTCATTTTGACTCAAATGTTTTCCTGCATAGATCGCGCATTAGAAAACGCCATAAGTTAGCTTGATTTCTATTTATTCATTTTTGAAGTCAAATTTTACTAAGCACTATTTGAATATTTTCATAAATTACCGACATTTAATAATTTCACAGAATTCTTGAACCTTATAAAACATCATTAATTTTTCCGCCTAATTAGAGCCAGTAATAAATTACAACTTAATTAACTTACCACAGAATCTGATAAGATAATAATAGGAATTCATAAATCTTCCTTAAAATTTCCCGAATAAAACCTAATAAAGCAGACCAATAAGCCGCAATTACCTTGAACCTACGCCTAACGTGGACTGAATTAGACTTCTTTGTGATCCGAGGAAATTTCGCAATGAATAAAATAACAGTAACTCCAGTTCGACCTGATTTAATCTCGTTTCTATATTGTCGTGCCTTCTCTTGATATCAGATGAATTTTAAATGCCGATGAATGAGATTCTTCGCAATTTTCATACAATTTGCATATTAAAGTATCTACATTCTCATTGTGTTCTCGAGTGAAATTGATTCGAATTAATTATTTAAATCTGGTTGTTCTTTAATTTTGTTCGTATTATTCAATGTTATGTCATATTTTTAGTAATTTATTTAAAATGTTATCGTACATCCGGAGAAATAACGTCACAATTGCATATTTTTTTTAAAAAGGAGTTATATGTCAAAAACGTTTCCTTTTATGGTGTATTCAGGGAATTAATGTCATAATTTTCATTTTAATATCCTCCACGAGAGGTCGCTTATGACGTCGCGGTTTTGACATGTTATTGGCCCATTCTGGCGGCACGATGTCTTATTGGTCAGTTGCGCCCGGCCATCCGAGCGGAGTAAATGTGTTTAGAGCTGCGTCGTCACATATGGTAATTATGACATTTACTTAATAAGCTTTTGGTAGATAATTGTCACAACTGTATTTTTCTAAACAATTGTGACAAAAGCGCTCTAGATTTATTGATTAGTTATTTGATTCTAGAGGCTATATGTCATAATTGTACGGTATAAAACAATTATGACAATAACGCACCAAAATAATTTAAGAGCAATTTTATTTTAGTGTCTTAATGTCATATCGGTATATTTTTATATACAGTTATGACAAAACCGTCCCACTATTGGATATTCAGCTAAGTGGCTTAGTATGACAAAACCGTCCCAAAATTTTATGTTCAGCTATATAACGATTTGAGTTATATGACAGTTATACATACTACTTTTCAATACGTGTTATATAATTACATAATTTCGTTTTAATTTTTATTTACAATACTTTTAAAGGTGAGAGTACTCCCAGCGGGGATTTTTCGCCTGATAGTGACAACTGACAGTGATGAATATCGGCCTACTAAATCTTCAAGCTCTAGTTCCTCTAGAAGTTCAAGTTCTGATTCTTCTTCATCTAGCGAAGATTCAGACGTAGAATCTACTGCAAACCCTGTAAATAGATCTTCTGTAGAATTAGTTGCAATTTCTGAAACTGTAAATATAGTACAAGTGAGAAGGAAATCCCAAACAATCTTCGAAAAGAAACGACTTTTACACAGAAAAAAGGTAAAAAACGAGTTCGTAACCCAAATAAATGGAAGAAGAACATAGCGAAACAACTTAGAGTCTCGGGCAAAGAATATGTTTCGTAAAAAGTGGCAAAATTATGAGAGCTAAAACAATAGGTTCGGCATGTACGGCTTCTTGTAGGCTCTCGTGTTCATTTAAAACATCGGGGATTCGACCTACACTGGTTTTTAATGTGGCCAAACCTACAGCATTTCAGGCACTGGATTGTTGGCGGTCTATAAAGCTCTACTGTTAAGGATGATTTGTAAAGGAAGACCTTTTCAGGCAGCTTCTGCCCTAGGAAAGTGAGGACCAGGGAGTTTGTGGCAATCCATTCAGTGCTCACCGTCGTACGATGTTTTCTATTTAACCTACGTGCTTTTAAGATATACCCAAAGCCCGCAGGGATTTCCAAATTGGCAACAAATTCCTGCATAGAAATCTCAGTGGGCACTCCTCTTACAATGCCCATCCGTGAATAATTGTATAAGGGGATAATTGCGCTCAGGTTGTGCTGGGCCAATATTGGATGACCAATAAATACATTGGCATCTTCACCACTTAAAAATTCGATAGCCACCGATTCGTTCGATTGCGGCCGATTTTCTTAATGCCATCTCTGCAAATATTTTTGATGCCATTTCTTACAAGTAGTTGACCGATTTTGATGGCCCGGATCGAGGTGCCTGATGTGGGTTCATTTTCTATCTTACTGCAATGTACAATGTAAGGTCCGGAGTCAGTTACAGAATACTGTCGAATAGGGCCTTCTAGAAGGGGATGCTTATAAACGGTATCTATGGAAATAGAGTTAGGACAGTCGCTTAGCGAAGATTTCTTTGTCTTGCTTCTAATATCATCACCAACATCCTGGTCAAGATGACGTTTTGGCCTTGGACGGGGCACATCATCACTCATAGTCTCAGGAGGGGGAGGGGGATCAGGTGGATCAGGAGGTGATACCTCCATGACTTAAATAATATCTACTAGAAATTAAAACAAACCTCGCGTAAACCGTCACCAACACAAAAATATCAGGTTTGATAGACTTACACCACCGCCGTTATTCCAAATTATTTAAAATGTTACAATAAAGATGTTTTTCTCTGTAGAAGTGACATAATAGATTTAGTATAATTTGAATCCCAGGGCCATGGACGTATAAAAAAAGACGGACGGTATATCGCCTAAACATTGAGTGAAGCCTAGTAATGGCGGCGACACATCCATGTGTGTGTGCCATGTTGCCATGGCAACAGCTGTGTTGATGACAATGGCGGCTGTATTTTTTTCTATAAATTTTGCCGTAATAATTTTGTCATTAAAACATAAAAGAAATAACTTGCTTCCCTGTGGAATGTAATCCCTTGTGTTTTGTTATTTAAAATTGTACTGTTGCGACAGCATTTAACCACGCAAGACGGCATTTTAAATATTTTTTGTGAAACAGTGACGCAGTTAATCAGTCGGTAGTTCACGACGTAATGGCGGCCGACTAGCTTACTATGGTGAGAGTGTGTGCGTGTTCATTGTCTTTACACGATCGCTAGCTTACTACGGTGGCTTCACGTTGTTTGTTCGTAATACGGCGTCCGTCTTTTTTTATACGTCCATGCCCAGGGCCATAATGTCATAAATGTAGTACAATCCTTAAAAAAAAGTAAAATAAGTCTTATCTAGTTATTTCAGCCTACCTGAAAATGCTATAAGTATATTCGAAGTTGAATATATTCACCAACATAATCAAATAAATAATTTTTCTTATATATGTATAAATTGGGTCCATGAATAACAAAGCAAACTTTTAAATCTCTGCCCTGTAAAAAGTGGTTTATGACATTTATGACGTTATTTCTCCGGATGTACGTTATTAATGAAGGTTTCAGGTACTTACGTGAAATTAAAGATTGTATTTAAACTATTCTAACAAATCTGTTAGAATAGAAGAAAAAAATATAACTACACACTGTACAATTATTTTATTAAAGAGTGTCTTTATTGTAGTTAGGTAAATAAAATAAAAAGTTTTTTTTTTAATACAAATAAAATTTACTATTTCACCTAGAAACAATCTTAAAGCTAACAATTCAATTAGTCTTCGCACTCAGAATGTGGTTACGCAGAAAATCATTTTACTTTCCTTTGGTTCCACGCTTAGATCTTGAATACCACTCAGTACATTTAATAATATAATATAAGTCTAATATAAATCTCCAGACTTATTTTATATTTTATAACCTTCTAGCTGCTCACTCCGTAGTTTTGACAATTGACCAAGTGGGTAGGAAAACAAAAAGCATGTGTCCACTACAGCTCTATTTCTAATCGGTTCCGTTCTATTCGATATAAAATCATTTTACCACATTCAATAATCCATTCATATTACTTTTACAATTTTATACATTAAATAACTGCACTATAATATTTTAGCCTCATTTGTGTATACTAACTTCTATTAGTCCAGCCATACACTGCGTAACTAAATTCATTAATTACAGGTAGTTCTAACAATGAAAGACATCACATTACCACACCATTAGCTGTTCCCTCCATTGTTGTAATTACACCATTAATATATTATACCAGACCCTCACAATACTGAAGAATGGGTTCCCGAAAATTGGGGTCTTATAGAATCTTGCCCTTGCGAATCGGAACAATAGTTACTTTACACTCACGTATGTGATTAAGTTCAAGCAACCGTTAATTTCATTAAAATGTAGAGGAACGCAATGTGCTTCAGGTATTAAGTGGAATTGTACCTGTATTTAGTGAAAGGTTCCAAATACGTAAGCCAGACGCTCTTTATTGACTGTAAAACTGTTATACTTCTAACTCTTAATGTTACATAATAAAGAGATAAATACGTTTGTCATAATTTAGTACTAAGGAAAGAAATATAGATACTGTAATAAAATTAAATAAAAAAACACGATAGCACAAAACTTATGAAAGTTATTAAGTATGTTTTTCAATAACACAAATTTATAGCGTTCATTTAGAAAGTTTTGAAACAAAAACGCATAAGGTGAAACGATGTCTCATATCGATAGCCAATGAAAAAGTTTTATTCTTTATGGCTGTAGTGTGCTCTCAGCCATATTTTATGACGCATAAAATATGTGGCTATTAATTTTCCATAACAAGCTCTATTTTTAAATTTTATCTTCTCGGGACAAGAAAATTATAATAATCGATATAAAAAGGTAATAAAATGCAAAACTTATTCATAAGAATATTACGTGTTTATAAGGTACTTAAATATATGTATAAAAAAGTAGGTTTATAATAATTAGAGCTGTCTTCTACAAATCACCTACGCCGTAGCACCTAACAAGTCTTTAATAATGTACTTATAACACGTATTTTGCCTACCTACCAACTCATTTTGTTTATTTTTATTTATCTAAACAGATATTATATTCCCTGGATAGAAGAGGTCTTTATTAAAAAAAAAATAAAGATGAAAACCTAAAGAACTAGGGTGGTAGTGGTATGCCCGTTTGCAGTATTAGGTATGATTTTGATCGTTCTTGCTCAAAGAAGACTGAAGCTTTAATAGGTACGTAGGTATCAACGTATGTTCATTTAGCATGTAATTGCATTCCATCAAATGAATGAGACTCCCCCAAATTTGTACCGAGAATATTATGTTTCTTAGATAAAACTGCTATTACTTAATAAGAAGTGTTCTTAATACAGAAGATAGGAAACGCATATCTATATCTTTACGATGTAATCGATCATTAAATTTTTATTTACTATAGATAAAGCAGGAAGGAAAATACAGATCTAGTTTGTCTTGAACGTGTATTATTTTAAAAATACTTCTATTCACAGAATTTGTTATTCCGTAACCATTTGTGTAGAGATAATCAAATAACCGAGAATAGGAAAATCATCAAAATTTTCCTCGTGTAACCAATTTGCTACTACCTTGAGTTTAATAAAAATAATGGAAGAATAACATAATGGATCTTTAAGCATATTTTAAGATAGGTAATTGGACTTCTTGTCTTCCTATTTTTACAGTAAAACATTTACATATTCCAGCCTAGTTACGGAGTTTTTATATTAATTACATCTTTACGTAATTAATATAAAGATTACAAATATGTAAAACCTAAAATTTACAAGAGAAAGCGTATAACGCTCACGCACAAATAACTGTTAGCTCCACAACAAGGACGGAGCATTAAAACAACTGCATTTGTACAAATTCGTTATCCACGTAATCCGTTTTGATAGCACGTAAACAAAATATTTGTGTTTCATTTTGCGAGTTAACGATGTTTTTAATCCTTTACCCTGGCCGGCCATTATCGAGTGCGATCGCGACGCGTGATACGCATGCCGGATTAAGCTCAGCCTGATCATGTTATTTTGTTGTTTGCTGCTTTAGGATAAGCGCACAATGAGCTGCTTTAATATACGATGTGTTACCATGGTGGTCATCGTGAGATGAACACAATCGCAATGATAATAGAGGTCAAATTAGCGTACACAAAAATAGCTTGCACTCAAAGAAATATAGATAGATATAGATATTCGTGATAGATATAGATATTCGTGCTTGCTTACCGTTTGAAGAACTACAGCTTTTTTCAGTTATTTTCTGTATCTGTGGATACATTAGCGTATAGAATAAGACAAGTAATGTATAAATATAGAGACGCAGTGTACTGATCTTTAATGTTTCATTAAAAAGAGACGAAGAAAAAGTCTGGATTCAATTGTCTTTTCAAAAACATATCTCATATAATGAACCTTTAATAATTTTTATTGAACGTCCGCATTCTCAGAACTCTATCTTTAACAATTTATCAGAGCGACACGAATCAAGATAGCTATCGATGGAACATCTTGCTCATTAACACTTTTAAAAGTGCTTCTTATCGATAGTTAAAGATTCTTACATCAGATGGTTGTAACTGGCACAACTTTTGCTTGCGGACCATCATACATGATACAAATGATAAGATATATGTTGATTGTCGTGAATCACAGATATCTCTACCTATAATGTTTATAGGTTTAAAATAGGTAGTAAATGAAAATATTGAGATAAGCTCAAGTCTAGTAAACATAAAATAAAGGAGCAATACGCCAAAAAAAGAGATAAGATAATAATGGAAGCTTACCTCATTTTAAAAGCGCTCGTTATATCGAAACAAAATAATGACTCGTGCAATTTAAATTTTCCGAACAAGTAACCCTTTCGGACAGTATCTGGTCGCAAATAAAACATGTTTGCAATTTTGTCGCTCCACTGCAAATCCTAGGAGACAATAAAATTGCATTTCCAATATAAATTTTAAGTTGTTAAATCGATAGCCGTCTTTTTAAAACCTACCTCACTCGAATGTGCTTCGATGGAGATAAACTTGTACGTTGCAATGCTTTTAGCTTTATAACTATCGTAGTTGGTGAAATTTTTGAAACATTTTAGGGAAATACGCTGTTCGCCCTGCTGGTTCAATCAAAAGAAAAGTAAGTAATTTTATTAACACATTTTATTAACACATTGGAGTTTTTTGAAATAAGTATCTAGTAAAAGACGGAAAGATAAAAAAAGTATTTGAAACCAAAAAGTAGGTACACGCCAAGGTTTACCTACTTGGTTTTAAGTAGTTCCACGTACATAACTAGCTTTTCGCCCGCAACGTCGCCTGCGTAGTCAGAGGAAAACCCGCATAGTTAGTTCCCGTTTCCGTGAGATTTTCGGGATAAAACCTATGCTATGTATTAATCCAAGTTACCCTCTATGTGTGCCAAATGAAATTCAGTTCAGCAGTTTTTTCGTGAAGGAGTAACTAACAAACATACAAACTTTCGCATTTCACGTGTATCGTGTGTGATGTGTATGTTATAGCCACGTTTATGACCTCGCGAAATGTAAGGGTGCTTTTCCACCAGAGATAGATTAATAATCTTAATACTATCTCAAGTTATTGCAGCTTGTTTTTTGTATTTTTAATTCCACCATCAGAAAAGCTTATCTAATAACTTCAACGTAGTTATTGTAAAAAATGTTATAGTTAAATATAGACTTAGATAATAATATACCTACATCAAATTTATAATAATTAAATGCGTGGGTGTCTACGTACCCACGCAACATGAGCACTCAGGTTAGATGGTTTTAAAAATATGTAGGTATATAGATAAGTACCTACATAATATTGTACCTACCTACAATCTACATACCGTATAAAACATTGATACTTTTTGTCCATACAGTATTCATTCATGAATAAATTGATTTTTGTTCTCTAGAGGTTCTGTTTATAACCAACGTAGATGGCCGCCTGTATCAATCTACAATAATTTATAGGCTTATAGTAAATTATCATTGTCATAATCAATAATTATTATAAATGTCGAGATTAGCAAGTAAATATTAACAACGAGTATAGTTAGGAACTATGAATTTCTGATCTCCGATGCTTGCGTAGAGGCTAGAGTAAACCCGGTAAATATAAATTTATAAATGCCATTAAACCAAAAATATCAAAATAAACCCGGTAATTCATACTTTCATACCTTAGATCATTTTACCTAATGATCTAAGTTTCATACTCATAACCACGCATCGGCTTCGGTTATAGTTGCCATCGCATATAGTGATACACTCTATAGTTACTTCTATACTAAATTATATTTTTATTTGTTTGGTTGAATGCTCTAACATAGGGAACTACGGGTCCAATCTGTGATTTAAAAAATGTCGTGCTGACCCTCCAAACATATTAGAAAAAGTATGTTTGTCAAATAA
This sequence comes from Colias nastes, assembly GCA_907164665.1. Classification (NCBI taxonomy): domain Eukaryota; kingdom Metazoa; phylum Arthropoda; class Insecta; order Lepidoptera; family Pieridae; genus Colias; species Colias nastes. Next base: position 17,730 of record CAJQZM010041996.1, on the reverse strand, counting down.
TAATATTTAAAGAAAAGTTACACAACTTCAACTGTCTACTAAATAACTTTATACAATACATATTATGTTTATTTCATTAAATTTGCAGTGAATAATAGCTAATAAATAAAACACACATTATTACTAAAAATATATTTAATAGCTCTTAATAATTATAGTTTGGTTCCGGGGGGTGATGCGGGAACGGCGGATGTCCAAACGGCGGCGGTCCACGCGGCGGGAACTGCGGTCTGAACTGTGGCGGAGGTGGTCTCCAAGGGGGAGGGGGTCTTGCACCTGGTGGGGGAGGTGGCCCGAACCCGGGGGGTCCGAAGGGAGGGGGAGGGAAGTGGTGGAACGGGGGAGGGGGAGGGGGTGGACCTGGAGGTGGAGGTGGTCCTGGAGGTGGCATGGATGTGGGGGGAGGTGGTGGCGCTGACCTTGGTAGGGGGGGTGGTGGTCTCGCAGACATAGGTGGGCCTGGAGGTGGCATGGGTGTTGGTGTTGGAGGGGGTGGTGGAGCCATCATCATTGGTCCAAGGATTGTAGGTGGCGCATCCGCGAAGAGCTGATGCGGTCTGTCCGCGTGGGATAGCGGGTTTTGCGCTGCGAGTAATCTGGAAGATAACATTAATGATATGAATTCAGGATAAAATAATTTATGTGCTTTATAATTATGTATATTTTATAAAATTTGAATGTGTGAATAATTTAATTTGAATCATCATTATAAATCTGAATATTAAATACTTATAGACAAGTAAATATAGCCCTCTGTCACGTTATCTCATACAAATGACAAAATATATATGTATGTAAAATGTGGTCTGTACATTGCATTAACAGCACATGCTGACCGATCACAAACAACAATTTCCCTACTGACTTGTCTCCGTAAATAGAGAATAACTAAACAAAATCTATCAGATGTTAAATGTTTTGATAACATAAACATGTGCACGTAAATAATTCAAATAAAACCAAGAAACGCCGATACACTACACTGCATCCTCGCATTAAATACCATAATTACAAATTACATTATATTTCTGTATAAACAAATATATAAACACAAACCTTTCAGCCGCAGAACCGTGCCTTTCACCCTTAACATCCTTCTTAAACGCATATGATACGGAAATCGGCCTGTTGCATAGATACTGGTTGTTCATAGCTTCAATCGCCGCGTCAGACGCTTCGAATGACGCGAAGTTTATAAAAGCAAATGCTTTGGAATTACCAGTCTCTGGGTCTCTCATAACCTGAAAAGTTATTTTTTTTTTAGATGATTTCAATTTCTTTTTTTTTTAATCATGATCTGCAATCAGTCGCAAGACTATAAGCAGATGAGGTGACTTAAACAATATTTGTACGGCCTAAAAGATTTCAAATAATATTTAAGTAACCATATTTAATAAAATTTTCTTCAAATGGCATGCAATAAACATCAAGAACATTAGCAACACAAGAAAATATGACTGTTGGTGAAATTTTTTATATATAAACAACTATTTATTCATAATATTATTTATCATATTAATGGTCTTTGTAAGGAGTTGTTCTCAATAATTAGAAAAGGTCTGTTTCCGAATTGATTCAATTAAGATTTGAGAAAGCTGACATTCAAGAAAGTATTTATTTAGCATCGGAAATTAAACCGTTAGCATCAGACATTAAACTTAAAAAACAACAAGATGATTATGTGCTATACAATAACATTATATTATTATGTCATGTTTTGCTTTAGGGATGTAACGATACCGATACCGATATATCGGCCGATATAATCGGCAAGCCGATATATCGGTATCGCCGATTATAAAACAACCGATACCGATATCAAACAATTCAAAAAACCGCGCCCAATGAACGATGTGGGAGGCCGCCCGCGCGTGCGCACTTTGTTTTTTGAAAAAACTCTACCAATAGTAAACTTTTATTAGGAACTGATTGTATGTGTATAACTTAAAGTTTAACTGACTTTGCAAAATAATAATACTAAAATAAATGGTTTTCTTGTTTTTTGATTTGGCATTGTTATTTAAAAGAATACGATTTACAGTTGAGTCTCTGTTAAATGTTGGTAACTTTTATGCATAATTCACTATTTATTTTCCTACCAAGCCATCAATATCGGTATCGGTATCGGTATCGCCGATATTTTATTACAAATATCGGTATCGGTATCGTATCGGCAAAATCATGTATCGTTACATCCCTATTTTGCTTTATCATCTTAATTGTAAGAATAATTCCACGTTCAATTTTCACAGCCATTAAGTTAAAACTGTTACCTTTGGTGTTTGTAATATAACTCCAAACGCAGAGAATGTATCATACAATAGTTTCTCGTCAACTTCAGGATCCAAGTTCCCAATGAACACATTGGCTCCCACGTCAAGATTCTTTTGATGTGCCGATGCCTTATTCACCCTTACTGGCTTACCATATAACTTTATCATATTCATTACCTGTAAGATAATTTTTTTGTTTCTTTTATAACATATGTGAATACTTTCTCTGCTTCCTGTTTTCGTATTTTGTGACTAGTTATAAATAGAATAAGAAATATCAATACATAGTATCAAACAAAGTCGCTTTCTCCGTCCCTATGTATGCGTAATAACTCAAGCCCTGGAACCACAGACACAATAGAGGAAGGTTTAAGAGTATAATTTATTAAGATTTAGAGAAAGCAGGTAAAGCAGGCAGATAAAAAAATGTTCTTACTGATTTTGTTAATTAAGATAAAATCCATAAAGTAAGATGTAAATATTTATATTACTATAACAAATAATAATTTAATTCTTGTTTTAGATGATATTGTATATACATACTTTTATGGCATAGTCTGCATCTTCTTCTCCCATAAACTCAACAAATCCATAACCCTGATGAGTTTGCGTCACCCGATCTTTAGGCATGTGAACATTCACTGTAAAAGAAAAGTTATACATTTCACTATTTATAATAACTTTACTATAGAAAATAATAGTTTAAGAAAAAAAAGTTTAAATACTATCATGTAATTAATTAATCTGTAGGCCGTTCACAATTGCTTATGAATTATAAAATCAGTAGCTGCCTTGAACTAGGTAATTCCTCTTTAAAAATGTAAATTTAAGAAATGTACATACCCACGGGTCCAGCTTGAACAAATAATTCCCATAGCAAGCTCTCTGTAACTCTGTCGTCAAGACCTCCCACATATATTGTAGCATCTGGAAGCATAGAGAAAATATAATTGTGTAATTTTATTATATAATTTTAATGTATAGAGACAATTGTAGTGGTAATACTGTCTTTTACAATTCAAAATTTGGTTAATTGCAGATAAGCATACTTCATAACTTGAAATCACTTTGTAAACATTAAATATTATGTTACTCAATATATTTTTTTTTTTGTGTACAATAGGGGAGCGCTTGGCCACAATCTCGCCTGATGGTAAGCTGAGATGTGGCCTAAGATGGAGCGCACTTCCCTAGAATGTTCCTTACTCAATATTCAGTGCTGAATTTGATTTTAGTTAGTAATTAGTATAATCTAGTATTTCATGTTTTACTTATTAATGTTAAGTCAAAATATCACCAACTAAAGCATCAATTGGGTATTGGGAGGGAAAGTAGTGGTAAACGTAATTCATGAATTCTTATGGAGACTTTTATTTAACCACTTGTTAACTTAGTACATAATGTTAGTAAAATTTCCTGTAACTATCTTGAAAAGGTATTATTGTTCGATATATTTATTGTTAAATGTTTGTAGGCTCATAACCTAAACACTTTTTAAAATCCATGTATTACCTACCTTGATTTCTTTCGGCGATAGGACCCGCAGCCATAGTGTCTTCCTATTATTGTTTATTTGTTATATTTATAATATTTCCATTACAAAGAATTAATGGTAAAAAAATACATTTACCTATATTTTGGCCTTATTTGATACAACCGACGCGACAATAAATGTTGCCAGTTTTTTACAGATGACACTGACATTGGACTAAAGTCACAATTAAAAAAAAAACATTTTTGTGTAGAATCAAATATTTTATTTTAGTTAAAATTCTATTAATTCGATTTCGATCATTCATTGCAACCAGATACAACAATCGGTGACAAAACAGATGTCTACACCTAAAGTTAAAGTGTAGTAAAAGTAAATTTATTGAAAACTTAAAGGTGCGCTTACACGAGGCCAATAATTGCTTGGCAACATGAATCAACCGATCTGGAGCAATTAGTGGAGCAATATGGAGAAATTTCAATAAATTGCGGCAACTATTTGGGCGATATTGCTTCTAATTGCTCCAGATATTTCATATCGCTCAATGTCGCAGATTCGAATTGCCAAATAACCATTGAGCTTGGAAATTCCAGGCAAATTTTTTATCTATCTTGCTTGCACTTGTTTGTTTTGCGGCTTGCTGTCTTGCTTCCGCGATTAGAGCGAGAGGTTGGATGGAAGATAAAGGACATTTATCTTTCCTATGAATCTCCACTTGCTTTAATATTATATCGAAGGGTTAAAGCAAGTTTTTTTGATGCAGAAACTTGTTCTCTCTTATTATTGGTCTGTCTGTCCGTCTGTTTCATAATTTAATGGGCTAACTTAATTCAAAAGTAATTCAAAGTCTGATTGTGACATTCTAGTAATTTTTTTGAAAACTGCGGCCTTTTTGCCAAAATCGATCGAACCCAGATACACCTATTTTTTTTATTTTTTGTTTTTGATTATTACTAAAAAAGAACTACAAGCCGCCGCTGCAAGAACAATATGGGCGACATCATCATATCGAGCGAATACTGAATTTCTCGTGTAGGACTTTATTGCCTAGTTGATGAAGTTGCGCCGTATCGCTCCATATTATTGTATTGCGAAACATTGACACTTGTTGCCGTTGCTATGACGTCATAGTTGACGAGTATTGACTGGAATTGAGCAATTTTAGTTGCCCGTATAAGCGCACCTTAATAAATCCGGTTTCTAATCATAAGAATAAGGTTAAATTTATTTGTGTAAATTATGTTTTTTTTTGGCATGTTTTTGATACCTACGTTTTTTGAATAATAACTACGAAAAAATTATATGTTATGGATCGCATTTATTCGACAGATTATAATTTGGCGGGAATGAAAATATTTACTCAGAAGTTATTATTTAACTCAATTACTTCTGAGTAAATTGGTATACCTAAATCGCGAACTTCCTTATGTAATTGCAATGATTGGACTTCGTGTCAAGAAAATTTAAAGATTATGAATATCGATCGCTCCCTGCATGTCCATTGACCGCGGTTGGGTGACTTTTTGTACGCGGTACTTTTAATCCCTTGTTTGCGTTACTCAATACAGTTGTAAGTGATCATTTTAGCGGACAAAAAAGTCCGCGGACAAAAATCCCTCGTCTGTGCAGGCTGTGTATTAGAGCTTTTCTTCTGGTGCTTTTTTTGTTGCCAGTATGAAAAATGTGTCATTTTTGACAACTATTTATTTACTTGTCCTAAACTGACAGATGACAGATTCAATTTTCTGTTTTCACTTTTCAGTTTTCGTTTATGTTTTGCTTCATAGAGTAATTTTTGCTTGGATTCATACTCATACGCTTGAAAACTCGATGTTAGTTGTTGTATCTTTCCATTCACTTATAATATTTTAAAAGGGAGTAATGCAAAGTGCTTCGGATATTATATCGTCATTATTGTGGTTCAAAGACGATAATTATGTGGATGATGAAAATGATTCTCAAATAATAGAGCAGTTTGTGCAAAATGTTGAAGATTTTAGTTCACAGTACGGGAGCGAAATCAGTGTTTCCTATACTGCATTCAATCTTCGCGGACCACCTTCCAACTTTCCCGATTATGGGGACTATCCCCAAGCATTTGTAATGGTAATATAAATATTTATAAATAACAACAAATAATTACGTGCGCATTTTTTAATAAACACATATCGGTGAAAACAAAGAAAATTTGTTTATGTAATAAGATTGTAATATAATGACACATTCAGTTTTAAATATAAACAAAATAATATTTTTAATTGTACAGAGAACTTATGGAACATGGTGGGAAGAGGCACCCTCAGTACAAGAGGATTATATGCCGCAAAATACGAATAGTATTCCCAGCCAGGATTACGTAGGTTTGTAGAATTTTATAAAAAAAAAATAAAGAATAAAAAAAATATAACTTTGTTTATATACTCTGTATTCTATTTTCAACAGAAGTGTCATTTGAAAGATCAGTGTATCCCCTTGAAGTAGCTGTTTTTGAGACATACAATCCAGGTGCTTTAGTAAGAATTTGGGCTTATGGACCCACATCATGGATATTACTATGGGAAGGGGAGCCAGAGTATGCAGGTGACACTCCAAGGATATTTAGTCCACCAATACGGCAGATTAATTATCCTACTAGGTAGGTCATAAATAAATTTATTATATCTTAATAAGGTTGTTAAATTGATTATACCTACAATATAATTAAAAAGAATGTTCATATTTTTTACTTAATATGAATGAATTAATGCTGCATTTATTAAAATATGTGAAAAAGGCATTAGCATTTAATTTTTTTTTATTAAACAATAAAATGTCAATAATGTTTTTTCTTGTAGAATCTTACGGCTAGAATTCAATCACAGATTGCTCCCCTACTACACAGAGCTTGATGCTATATTATTAAGAGGCAGAGAGCCACCCAGTGTAATGAAAACTAAAAATAATTTTGCATACTCAACTCTATTTTATAAGAAGACTCAGCCAGAAAAAGGTATGTGTTTTATATTTTAAATATTTGAATAAAATTGAAACAAATCTATTTTTTTTTCTGTAGATTTTCATCATTCATAATAACAATAAAGATTGAACAAATTTTGTTAAAATATTTTTTTACATTTTTGTGTTATAACAATAAGTATTATATTTTAGGCATGCTCCTGAACAAAGTAATAGCATCAAATCTTCATGAAAATGTACTGCCACCAACTTTAATTTCAAATAGCGAAAAACTTATAGACTCCGGACCACCCTTAGGAGACTTTCAACAACTGCCGGTAAGACTTAATAAAAATAGTAAATACTATATCATTTTGATTTTGTATGACTAGAATGTTTTGAAAAAAAAATTAATGATTAATCATTAAATTTTTTTTGACAAAGTGATACCATTACCTATTGTTAATTTCATGAATTATGCTTAGCCATGCATTTGATTTTTCTTTATATTATCTCTATTTATGATATTTTTATTTTTCGATGTGTGGTAAAATTAGTTATATATTATAATAATTTAAATACACATGCTATTTGCTAGTTATATAGGGCGATATTACCGGCTAAAAAAAACATTTTTTAGTGTTTAAGCTTGAGATATCTGCATAAAAAAAAAATAAAAATACTCGATTTGTTGGACGAAATAAAATTTATCTTACACGAAATTTTTAAAATGAGATCAATGTGTTTAACTAACTATTCAGTTAGTTTATTATATTTTTGAATTGCGGAAATACGGTTTATTACGTCATTTACCGATATTTATAAATACAGTAAATAAATCACGCGATGTACTTAAGGTGGATGTACCGACCGTCCCTCCATACATTTTTGATTACCTCTAAACACTTAACACAGACACTATTTCTTTAAAACTAATCATTTTATCACTTCTCTATAATGAAATGTGTGCGCGTTCGACCTTTTTAATCAATAATTTACAATATTTACTTAGAAAAACAACAGTAAAATACCGGAAAAATTTGACACTTCTACAGTAGTGTGCGTGACTTTTGCCAAGCGAAACACGACATAAAGCACGACATCTAGCGCATAGACTATATACTTATTACAGATCTAGCGCGTCAATGTCTAAACGAAAGGCGATGTTTAGACATTGACGCTAGATGTCGTGCATTCGCGTTCGTTATCTTATACATAATGAGCATAATTCTAATAAATCAAAGTTCTGTGTAAAAATTGAGTAATTTCATTTCCAATCGTTCAAAGAAAATAACAATAAAATAAAATAAAACTAATGACCTTAGAAACTATGTTTTTTTTTGTAAACAATTTATTACTCATTATTGTTCGTCCGTCGGTCGTAGGTCTGTAAACTGTATTGTACACTGAAGGTAAATGGTACTGTAGGTACTACTTTAGTTCGGCGTCGTCGTCGCGTCGCGTCGGCTTGATATAAAATTACATTCTTGATTTCATTGACACGCGCTATGATTTGCGCGCGGAATTTCTTGTGTTGTGAATTTATTTTTGTATGCTATGCATTTTAATTGATTCAAATTGCAATATTTCTCTAGTATGCATTTGAGACTATATTGTAAATTGTAATAATTGATCGTGGGTATAGTAATTAATTATTCTAATAACGCAATTAGTAATATATGTATTTTCGGTGGGATTCAAAACAAAAAATTGGCCCGTGATTTTTATGAAATTTCACCACATTGCAAATCACATCAATCATAGTTCATACACATGTATGACGAAAGTGATTAGTATTGTGGCTAACATTGACTCATCAGTTCATCACTGAAACCAGTGATAAATCAGTACCTATATCATATTGTGTTTGAATATTTTTAAACAATGATATAAGTATACAATTATTATAAATCGGTAAACTATCAAAGTAATCACAAACTTGCAAACATTGGTAAAATGTCCAGTAGTTTATGAGCCTATTCATTACAATCAAACAAACAAACAAAGTTTTCCTCTTTATAATATTAGTGTAGACAAACACTATGAATACGATCACGAATGCAAATTCGGGGATTTTCTAATTATTGCTAAATAATAATTGAATTCGTTTTGAAATACTCTATAATTTTTAGTGTATAAATAGACATTTATAATGTGGTGCTCATTTTTTTTGTACTGCTAACGCTATTGTAGGTACCTATTTTCGTTGTTTTATTTCAAGTGAACACGGCCATACAATTTTGTCACGAGCCGCCTATGATTGTAGGTACTTTTGTTAGGCTCCTTCGTCGTCCGCGTCGCGTCGGCTCGAAAGTTCTTGATTTCATTGTCACGCGCTATGATTTGCGCGCGGATTTTCTTGTGTTGTGAATTTATTTTTGTATTATTATTATTTTTTATTTTTTTTTTATTTTATTGATTCAAATAAAATATTTCACTAGTATGCATTTGAGACTATATTGTATTATGTATAATTTATCGTAGGTATAGTTATTCTTATAACGCAGTTATATTTTCGGTGGGACAATTTGACCCGTGATTTTTCTGAAATATCACCACGTTGCAAATCACATCAATCATACACACGTATGACGAAAGTATAGTGGCTAACATTGACTCATCAGTTCATCACTGAAACCAGTGATAAATCAGTATATCATATTTTATTGTGTTTGAATATTTTTTAAACAACGATATATACAATATTATTATAAATCGGTAAACTACCAAAGTACTTCCGAATTTTCAGACAGACAAACAAGTAGTTTGAACACGCAGTTTTCTTATACTAGTAGCAAAAATCAAAACCATAATATTATGTTTACCTACTATATTTTACTAAAAGTCGAGTGCGTCGAAATCGTAAATAATAGGTAATATAATGTTTTTCACCTTCCTGGTTATTTTCCCATAGTAAATAGTGTTTTAGGTTTGTTGTTGTAGGTAGGAATAATAATAATTATTCTTACTTGTTGGTTATGAAATGTATATTGAAATAATTTACTTTTACAAATCATTAGTGATATTAGTTTTGAGTGAAAATGCTTGGATCAGCATAATATTATATGGTACTTCAAATACATGTTTTGATAAAAAAACAATAGTGTAATAAAATAAAACTGCGTTTTATTGTAATCAATGTTGACAGTTAATTCCAAAATTATTGATCAATAAAATAGTTTACACCAACAAATATAACTTTTATTTTTATAACCATCGTTCATAATATAAACCGTAGCAGGTGGCGTTTTGAAGTTCTGTCTACTCATACAGAAAAATGGAAAACTTGTTTTTTTTGTAAACAATTTATTACTCATTATTGTTGTTTGGCTGTGTGTTTGGCAACTCGAAGCGTGGTCGTCCGTCGTAGGTACTTTTGTTTTGTTACTCAGGAGGATAACCTCAGACTGTAGACACTGTAGTGATGTCAAGACAAATGTGCGAAAGACTGTAAAGTCAGACGCTAATTTAGAAGACGGGCTACCCATTGGGGCTGTTGAAATTGTCTGGAGATCCTTTTGGAACTCATCCATTCTGTGGTTAAACACTTCAAACATCTGATCAATAGACTGTGTGATGGATTCCATATTAGTTTTAGTGCAGTGGCAGTGTAAATGTTGTTGTTGAGGTTATGTAAATTTAACACTTTAGTTAACTACCAAGATATAAAGAAATGAGGATAGGACACAATAACTATTGGTTGAGGTATTTATAAACTCATAATATACTTTTAAAAAAATCACGTTTTAATAAATTTCTAGAATTAAATTAGAACAGCTGATTCAAAATAGCCTAAAAAATCTTAATAATAATAATTACGCTTCACAGCAAGAAGAAATGTACCATATGTACCCGCACAAAGTCGATATTGTGTTGCCTACCGTTCGACTCAATGGCTAGGGTTGTAACTACCTTTAATAATTATTACCAAACTAATAAACCGAGTGATGCGAAATAACCATAATTCTTTTAGAGTTTGATAAAATGATCAGGCAGGTATTTTCTTTAATCCTCTGAATTCTCGGTTACTAAATTGTATCGTTGAAATTATTCTTAATCGCGTAAATTTAATAAATAATCATATGGAAAACACTTTTCATTTGTTTTTTTACTTTCACGCCCAACTACTATACAATAATTACGTTGTTTCGGTATTTTGACGAGAAAACGCAGGAAACATCCGTTGTATCATTTTAGATAGATTGTATATTTTGTATCTGTAGAATTGAAATCAAAGCTATGTATATGTTGTCTCCATTCTTTTCTTATCGGATTGTTGATCCCAATGCGAATGCGTCACTTAAATTTTATAAAAGACAATTAAGAACATCAAAAATAAAGTGATACGTAAATATTTCACAGTGCAATATATTATGTAATTAATAATAATTATATATTTATGAAAAAATAATTACATCAGATTTAATAATCGCAATTGTTTTGAATGTACATATGAATAAATGATTACATCATAATAGTAATAATCACAATTGTTTTATTTCCCATTTGTTGCAACCCTAGCATATTTTCATGTAGCAGCAGAAGTACCTACACTGGCGGCGCGGCGGCATCGTGCGACATCAAAGGCATTGCCTTACTAGGTAAGTTTATAATGATTAACTCTTTAATAATTATTTTTGACTTTACTCATTTCTTTTATTATATAATTTACGTTTTACTTTTACAGAATCCGATTCAATGGATTATGAAGACGAGTCACACAACGCCATACGATAGTGATGATGAATGAACATTTCAATAAATGCATGCGTGTTTTTTTATGTTGTTTTGTAATTGATAAAGAAATAAACTAAATATTTAAATGATGATTTGTTATTTGCAACACAACTTTATATTTGAGATTCTTTACAAATGTATATTTAGTTTTGTATCATCAAATTTATAAATTTTATTCCATAGTTTTCAAAATTAAATGTAAATGACCATAAAAACATTAATAAAGTAAATCATTGATGTAAGGTCAGGGAACGTAATACATATATACATCTGACCATGTAGAAGCTAAGTCTTGTTGACTGCTGAAGTCTGTACGCAATGAAAATGTCTGCCGTTTCGAAAATAAGTTTTTAAGACCCTAATAAATAAAATATATGAATGGCAGATCTGGTCAAATACTTTCAAAATTGTATTTTTTTCAGCACTTTCATAAGTGTCTGCCAGAATGTTATCCGCGTGATAATGGTCTGCCATTGTTATTTTCCGATAGTAATAATAATCTATTTTCAAATATCAAAATGGCAGACGTGGTCAAATGGTTTCAAAGTTCGCCAAAAATTTCCACCTGTCTTACCTAAGCGCGCGCCCCGTCCACCACTCTGGGCTTAGTGACTCCTCATCTCATGTATAGTAGGTATTATTAGGGGAATCAACACACAAAAATCCAGGTCTGGTCAAATACATACAGGTAGCTTTGCGCTAGCTCTCTAGCTATTACTTCTTATGGAGAGAAAACGTAAACATGTACCACGGGCGAAGCCGGGGCGGACCGCTAGTAAATAATAAAATAATAAATAGTGTATTAGATTTGTTATTGTATCTTGTATACCTACGAATAATTATTCTTACGTCTTGTTGGGAAATGTTCAAATACCTACCTATTGAAATAATTTACTGTTACAAATCATTAGTGTTATTAGTTTTGAGTGAATAGGCATGGATCAGAAATTCAGAATATAATATGCTACTAACTACTCAAATACATACATGTTTACACAACAAACACCACTGACCTCTATAACTATAAGTTATAGAGGTCAGTGACCGTCAGTGACAAACACTATGGATACCTACGCTCGCGAATGCAAATTCGGTGATTTACTAATTATTGATACCTAGTCATTGAATTCGTTTTGAAATAGCCTGTACTTTGTAATTTTTAGTGTTATAGACATTTATAAAATGTGGTGCTCATTTTTTTGTAATAAATCATCCCGAACGCTATTGTATTTTCGTTGTTTTATTTCAAGTGAACACCTATACAATTTTGTCACGAGCCGCCTCTGGCCTCTGGGTGAAATAAACAAGTCAAATGATTTTTGTTCTAATTGTATTTTGGTAGTAGTTTGTTTAGAATTTACATTACCATTGTTTAATTTTTACCTACTATATTTTACTAAAAGTCGAGTGCGTCGAAATCGTAAATATCTTTTTCACCTTCCTGGTTTTTTTCCATAGTAAATAGTGTTTTAGATTTGTTGTTGTATGAATAATTATTCTTAGCATAATATTATATCATAGGTATATGCTACTTCAAATACATGTTTTGATAAAAAAAACAATAGTGTAATGTAATAAAATAAAACTGCGTTTTATTGTAATCAATTTTGACATTATTTATTTCCCAAAATTACAACAAAATAGTTTACGCCAACAAATATAACTTTTATTTTTATAACAATCCTACTTGTTTTACATTCACGCCATCTAGACTTAAATCTTTATCATTTTTGTATACGTCTGTGTGTGTAAACGACCCTGTATGCAATGACAGATGTTATAATGCATTTTTTTACCGAATTGGGTGGATTTTAAGGCAATGATATGACATATTTCAATAAAATATAATATTTAGTAACCGCCATGACTATTCCTACGACCTTAATCTTTTCCAATTACGCAAAAACTCAAATAAACTAGAAATGTAGAATTCAGCGCCATCTAGCGGGACATTGGCTGGGAACAGATCGTAGCAATCACCTTAAGCTAAAACACGTGATTTGTTTGCGTTTACTTTCACGAGTCGCCTTATGAAATACAAATAATATGTTTTGCAAAGAAAATGTTTTTCCTTTTTTCCTTAAACTTTAATGGGTTCCTTTATTCGAGGGTGGAAAATATTTTATCCATTTGGTTGCTTAAAAAATAATTTCAACTTTTAAGTTTTCTTTTAGGCAAATTGTTTGCCTCACGTTATGAGAATGGTTTGCGCAAGATTTAAGATACCTATTAAACAAAATAAAATGTTGTATTTTCCGTATGTAAAGCAAATAATTTCACTAGATAAGTTATATTTGAAGAAAAAATGAATAGATAGGAGGCGGCTTTGGAAACTGTACATCTCTGTTTCATTGAAAACGATTTTAATTATATAATTAAACTATCAATTTATTACGGTAAAAAGTAATTAAATTATTTAATAATTTAAATATATTAAACATGAATTCATATAACGGAACACGTGTTTGAGACTATAAATAAATGGAAAACATGATAATTATTTACGCTAATAATCCAAGTACGCAGTAGGTACGCAAATTGCGCCTACGTTAAATTACCTATGGATGATTAACATCTTTGATATAGGTACCTAATTATTAAAATAATTAAATTATTCTTTCTTTTATTTTATATAGATTATTCCCAAATAAATTTTTTTTAGTACGTAATTCCTTTTTATGTTCTATAATCTTAGCTTGTTCATATCAGGCAAGTGTGCTAAATTTTACATGCATAGGTAAGAGCGTTTTCACATCGGACGCCGATAGCCGATATCCGATATCGGATACAATTCACATTATCCGATAAAATCGTTCCGATATCATTATGAGTGTTGCCAGAAATTTTTAGAGAAAACTAAACAAAATTGCCCATATTGTATATTTTTTTATATTAAAAAGGTATGATTAAAAAAAAATTCAACTGATAGATCGTAGTTGTAGGTACATACAGTAAAAATAACTACATAAAAAAAAACGGCTTCAAAAACTGAAAAGTAAAATATAAAAAAGATTTGATATTATTAATTACTGCACATTATTTAGATGTGCTATTTACTAAATAGTTTTGATATCGGTGCCAAACCTCCTTTTTTTGAAGTCGGTTAAAAACAAAGCACTCAATCTGTGACTCAATGACAACAATACAATAAACAGCACAACACCCGAGTAGGAGGAGGAGCGAGGCAGAATGAGTAAATAAAGATGATAGACACTAATATCTTGAAGATACGGTTGAATTTAAGAACGCAATATATTTTTGTTTACTTCAGTTCAGCCAATTGCCGTATATTATAGGACGGTATTAAAATAGCTCCCGTATATAAATCGTATTTTTAATGCCTTTAAATACTTAAATGAATGTTTTCTTAATAAAAAGGTTTAAAGTAAATTAAAGGATTTTTTTTTACATTCAGCGCCCTTTATGACTGAAAATACACAAACTTGTGCTTTTTTTGCTGTTGGTATAATGTCTTTTCGAAAATTGAGTTGGTAACACTGAACATTATCGTCCGACAGCACACGGGCATATCGGTGTCGGCTCCGATATCCGATATCGGACCGGACAATGTGAAAGACAGGTACGTAAATCATACATTTTACTTACCTCCGATATCGGATATCGGCTATCGGCGTCCGATATCCGATATCGGATCGGATAATGTGAAAACGCTCTGAGTCTTATAAAGTAATCAAGATAATCAGCTAAATACATAATTACCTAGCATAATTTATGGCATTATAATGCCATATATATTAAACGATATCATCTTATATACTCCGATTACACTGATTTATCAAAAATCCTGAAAAAAAAATCACGACTAACCAGCCACCTAATATATAATTTATAGAATTTATAAGACACGTGATATTCGATTTGTTGTATTCATGCCCTTGAATCTTAATTGAATATTTTACAAATGATTTCAATGTTCCGTTTCATTGCTTACCGATTGAAACATTTTGAATAAAGGTAAAAATGAACAAATAATAGGACTAAGATGTTTTTAACGTAAAAGTGCTACCATAATTTGATTCCGAGGTCTGTCTCGCGTGCCACCTGGAAAAAAGTAGCCTATGTACTAATCTAGACTAAAATCTATCACTGTACCAAAATGCATAGGTACCTACGCATACATTTAGAGTGTGAAAGAGTAATGGATATAATATTTCCTCCATACATTCTTACCTTCTTAATACAGGTTATACCTAGTAAGGGGGCCTGAACCCCAATCTATTGTAACATATTAATGTATGAATTCAAATAAAGATTTTATTTATTTATTTATTTATTTATTCTTATAAACTTTCGCGTTTAAAATATGAGTAGGATTGTCCCTGTCCTATTAGATAGGATATATGCACATACGGCATACCTATAATATATTGGTAGAACATTAGAATGAACAGAAATATTATTTCGTCTTTAAATACGTATTAAAGAAATTGTTGTGCTTACATTGCGTGCTTTACTTTAATTCTGTTTGAAGGTGAATGAGAGTTAGTGGTATTGTGAATAACATTAATGACTTAGAGCGTTAATCTACTCATTGGGTAAATTATTTCGAATTGGCTGATATCCGCGCATGTCTATGTGGGTTTTATCTTCAAAATATTAACCGTTACTGCAAGAATCAATATTGTTAGGAGAAATGCACTTTGTTTTTCGTTATATAACACAGTGCTACTTTACCATTAGTATTTTCAAAAGTTACAGAGTTAGCTGTAGGTATTTCGCTAAAGGAAACTTGCTACTTCCTGACTTCAAAGCCATAGCAATGAATAAGAAAGCTTTTTATCAAGCATCAAAAGTAAATATCCAAAATGGGAGGTACATTTAATTTTGCTGTATTATTTTTAACAAAATATGTAAAAGCAGATACTATGAGTGTAAGATTATAAGGAACCTGACCTAGGCGTTTGACTCAGTCGTTTGTGTATGAAGGTTTGTATAAAACTGTTTATTAGCATGCGTGTCATTGACGATGCACGTGATTTCCATTATAACAATGGCGTATATAGTCGATTGAATTTCTTACACATGAATAAAACTGCTATAAGTATATATAAGTGATTATATATAAGTGATTGTGTATAAGTGATATAGCTTACAGAGTCTTATAAGGTATGAAAATATAAAAAGGATTACGATTTCTTCAGTTTCGAAAAGGCAAATTGCCTTATTATTTTAGCCCTGAAAGAACCTTTTGTTAAAACACTGTGAGCTATATTTGTTTCAAAATTTAGATGGTATCACCGCGTTGGATTAGCCTAAGCTCCGTCTAATCTGCTCGGCTAATCGTATTATATTCCCTGTTATTATATTTAGTGACGCAAACACAGTAAGGGATCTTACTTTCTGTATTATATTAATGCAAGTTTTTATGTTAAAGTAATTGTAGGTACATACTGATAAATAATATAGGTCAAACCTGTTAATTTTATGCTAATGATAGCGTGGGTTGTTGTGACGTTTTATGAATACGTGGTGCGTACTGCGTGTACAGTTGTACACTTATGACCAAAATTAGATTACGATCTACGAAATTTCCCTATTTGAAAACAACAATTAAACTTTGCTCATCAATAAATATTTATTATGGTTTATCGTCGTTTGCTTTTTTGTTTGGAGATAGGGAGGCTAGAAGTTGACATAGGGTATTTTTTAGCGCGATGTAGCATCTACTACGTGGGCGAAGCCGCGGGCGGAAAGCTAGCTATGTAACGGGTGTTTTTTTTAGAGGTATAGAACTTTGAAATGGAATAAAACAAAGATGTTTTTTTTTATTGATATGACATTTATTTTATGCGAAAGACAATCTTCTGGCATTATAATTTAAATATGACTTCTGGCATATGTCCCCCACGGCTGGCTCGGACGTAGTCTAATCTAGAGGTCCAATTTTCGACGACTTTTTCCAACATTTGTGGCCGTATATCGGCAATAACGCGCCGAATGTTGTCCTCTAAGTGGTCAATAGTCTCGGGCTTATCGGCGTAGACTTGGGACTTCACATATCCCCACAGAAAATAATCAAGTGGCGTTAGATCGCACGATCTTGGAGGCTAATTCACGGGTCCGAAACGTGAAACTATGCGGTTACCAAACGTTTCCTTCAATAAATCAATTGTGGCACGAGCTGTGTGACATGTTGCGCCGTCTTGTTGAAACCACAACTCCTGCACATCATGGTTGTTCAATTGATGAACGAAAAAGTCAGTAATCATCGCTCTATAGCGGTCACCATTGACTGTAACGTTCTGGCCAGCATCGTTTTTAAAGAAGTAAGGA